>JAOSYY010001584.1:0-12135 GCA_025727935.1 Hebomoia glaucippe
CTTCCCCCCGCACTGTTTATAACTTATTGAGATATTCGTTTTTTAAAATATAAATCTGCCGCCAGACACCCTGTATATAAGCTATTTATCGGTGCTAATCTGGTCAATATCGACAAAGTCAAAGTTTTGGAGATATTTGGACAGAAACACATACAAGAATTTTATTTCTATCATAGATGCGTACCTTCATATGAATTCAGAGAAAAAGGTGTTATTTGATATTACAAACATACACTAATTTAGTTTAAATATATTATATAGATAAACAAGATATGTACGTTTTAGGTCATATTTGCGTTTAGTTTACTATTTTATGGAGGTAACGTTTGGGTAAGAACGCAAGAGCAAGTGATTCATCATAAATTTAATGTAACTAATCCCGTGAAACTATAAATTGTACAAAGTTTGATGCTTTTGCGTCGGTGACTTGATAATCACCTAAGTTTAGTAATATTGTCTATAACACTCCAAGTTATCTACTATCGAGCCGTATAGACATGAGGGATGTCTTTAATATTTTAACAAAAGGTAGGATAAAAAATAACTTTAAGATTGACGCTGATTCGAGGTATTGATCTGTACTTGTTCATTTAAGTGTAAAAAATTTTCTTGAGTATTTCAAAATTATTGTAGATGTAACAGGCAACAGAACGCAATGTTCTAAATCTCGGAAGTAGTATGAAAAACAAATACGTTGAGAAATAGAATAAATGACATATAATTGTTTGTTTATTCGCTTGTTTGTAGATAGACACACGTACTAATCTTAAGATCTAAATTATGAATGTTAAAAATTTAATTATATCAGGAGTCTGACGAAAATATAATTCTGTTTAAAGCATTGTAAACGATTGAAATACTTAAATGAGACAAATTAAAATGTACTAAACATTTTCTCACTTCTCCGGGAAACAATACAATTAAGGAAAGCGTCAATGCTCCGTGAAATAAAAAAGGGAATTCGATTGCTGATTTGCAGAATTGCAGGCCATTACTGATTTATATTGAAACGAGGGAAAATAAAAGGTCGCTTCTGCTTGGTGCTTATTTTTTCTTGAATGTCTATATTTTTGTAATACACGAATTATTTCTTGTTTCTATTTGTATACCAGTTATTAACAGCGACAAGGTTCATAAAATGATTTGTAATATCTAAGCTATGTGACGTCATGAATAATATAATGATTTGTTGGTGACTTACATATGTGAATTTGGAAATGTAAAAAAAAATATCTCAACATTGTATTGTAAATATAAAGGCGTAATATATTCAGTTTCGTATAATTCAAGTGTATTGTATATATGTATTTCAATATTTTAATAAAATAAATACATTTACGTTTTGCGGATTTGAATATAAGGCGGAGAAACTGAAAAAATATCTCCAGGGGTTAGTGATACTTTTTGTTTTCCGTTTTTAGATCTACACTTAATTTGTGAAAAATCGTAGAAAACCAGATTTCAAATTAATGAATTTAATATATGTAATTAATAAAAAATTTAAACAAAAACCAGCGAGTAGTTCAAAACGAAAAGGTTTCGGGATCTCTAGTATAAACCCAAGACAAAGTGCCCGACAATAGTGAATGGAACAAATATATTCTTGGCTCCTGCACTGATTCTTATTCAATTTGAGTATGTATGCGATTGATTTTCTGTGATCTATCTAAACGAAATACTTTCATAATATTTTAGTGCATTAACAAGTTTTTGCTACAACTTTGTTCTCTGAATTCGAACCCCGTAACCTACATCTGTTAAAAAGTCTTTTTTTGACAATTAACCTTGCAATCCATGAACGGTGATTCGTGCAGCATAACATATTACGGGAGTTAGGGGACCGCTCCCTAAAACGAAGACAGACAATAGTACTCGTGACACCTTTGGTGATGGTATGGAAAAAAGTCGACCCAGACTAAAAAAAAAAATCATATTTTTAAACATTTAATTAGCGTTATTTCGCTTCCACATATTAGTCCAGGTGGTTTTTGTTATCATGCTTCATTGGTGGTTCCTTTTTTTCTAAAGTAAAGTATTTTTAATGAAACTATTGTTTTATGTTGCTGTGCTGACATTACGGAGTAAATAATGCTACTAAAACGTTTTAAAATATGTTTCTTTAATCAGGCTCGATTTTTTCCCGTCCCATCATCAAAGGTGTCGTTAGTACTATCATCTGTGTTCATTTTCAGGAGCAAAAATCTCCGTCAAATCAGTAAAAAGCTTTTAATGACTTTATAAGTATAAAATCATTGTAAAAAAGCAAAAATAAAGTGTCTCAAAGATCCTCTCTTCAAAAACCATTTTCATTACACCCGGTCGTCAGCGTTTGGCCTAAAAAGGCTTAAATTAAATCTGATGGAAAATAATAATATTTTACGTCACCACAAAGAAACTGTTTGCGGAAACTTCCCTGATCTCAGTTTGGAAAGTTGCTTAAAGCGTCGCACGTTTATTTTGAACTTCAGTTTGAGCTTTTAAAAGTTCACAATTGAAAGCGTTGAGTAGATAGTTTGAATATAGTTTGGCAGTGATATAGGGTATTTGTTCAAAAGTAATCTGTTAAATAAAGTTATTTTGTGTGTTGCTCGCTTAAAAAATGTTTTCGCTTTTCTTTTGCTACACAAAATTCTATTGGGACAAGAACTATCACAATTAGGCGTCTATTTCACTCAGTATTCAAATTAATTTTTTAATCGGAGCCGTGGGTTTAAAATCAGGAACTCTAATTCAAAATGCATATACCAAGAAGCCACAGATTTTTAAACTAAGTACCTTTACCAAAGGGTTACTTGTTTCAACAATATTTTATTCACTTCTTCTTGATAGTTTGTTTTTGTTATGGTAACCTAGGCTGGACTTTATTCTTTAAAGTATCTATAATACTATATAAATCGATTATAAAGTACTTACTCTCATTAAGAGACCACAAGCTTTCAGGATCAGATCTGTAAACAATAATTCATGACATTAAAATAATGACTGCTAACAATAATAGATTTATGCGGATAAAATAGAAACTTTTATGTAGTTAGAATTTAAATATACCGTGTATAACATTTGTTTTAATTAGATAAATAATTCAATCATATATTAATAATTTATAAATTCCAATAAACTTTGAGCTGACATCATAACATGGATTATATTAAATAATAGCAATGTATAATTTTTTCAATGAAAAAATATAGAAGTTTGGCAAGATTTTTTTAAAAAACCATTCGAAAGCTTTATCTAATTCTATTATGACAGAAATAAACAGACTATTGAAGTTTCATCGTATCTTATCATAGAGTATCCGGCGGTATTGAATAGAGCTTTTAAAGTTATGCCATCAATATAATATGACAGTATCTTATGAAAAAACTGTATATAACCATTTATAAGAACATCAGTAAGTAACTTAATCCAACAAACTTGCCATAGAAATATTTTTAATCTCATAGACGCTGTTTACACGTAAAAAAGCAATTTTATAATGTATGAAATGGACGTAAGTCCAAATAGACTCTTAAAAAATGTCCTTGCATGCTAATGCCAAAAATAATGAAGGATTTCAACAGAATCCAAGCTCCTTTCAAAGCAAGTATGAAAAGAAGAAACAAGATGAAACCCTCAAATGCCCGTTTCAAAGCATCTCTGACAAATGAATGTCGTTATGAAAATGAATGAAACTTACGTCCGTTTCAAAACGTGTTTTCATAATTTTTGTATACATTTATGGAATTCATTTACTATTTCAATGTCTTTAATGTAATCTAAATAAGATTAGGTTTCAATTAAGAGTTCATAATTGTAAACTGAGGAGTATTAATATAAAGAATTGCTGTCCGGGATTTTGTTCGAGTCAATCCAATTTTTAAATGACAATATTTTTATTTCCATTTAATAAAATAAAATTGTGTTAGTTATTTCAGAAAAGGCTAAAGTTAACCTATTACGAAATTGTTCAAATACTTTTAGAAGATTAGTATAGTAGGGTAACATAATTCTGGATAATAAAAATATCACCTTTTATCCAATTTAACGCAATTTTAATGAAATGTTTGATGCCCGAAATAAAATATTATACGATATTATTAACACACGAATTAAAAAAAATAATTATTTCCATACCTATACTAATATTATAAAGTTAAAGAGTTTGTTTGTTTGTTTCAAAGCGCTAATCTCGGGCACCACTAGTCCGATTTGAAAAATTATTTCAGTAGATAGTAAATTTAGCTAGAAAGACTACATTATATTTTCAAAAAAATAGGGAATCTTACTAAAAGTTCAATAATGTAACCTAAGACTTAAAAATCGAAACGAACCCGAGCGAAGCGCCTGATAGAAGCTAGTAGTAAATACTATATATTTAAAATTTCACACTGTACTCAGAACTTCATTTTAGTATATTCACATAATTAGTTTAATCGGTGACAGTCACATTGGGTATTTTTTAACATTTGTTATACTCATATAATAGATGAAATTGGATCTCATTAAATACTAAATATGTAATCGTCACACGGTATCAATCATATTATATTTTAAAAAATAATTCATGAAATCTGCAATGAAAGAATTTAAATATGAAGAAATTCAGACCGAATTAAATACTTACTATGTATATTTATACTATGCTTAGCTTAATTTTTACGGGCAATATTTTAAAAAAATATCTCAAAGCTTGATATATCCACATCCATTTTCAGACTTTTATGTAATGGATCAATATGCATCACACCAAAGTCAATGATATCTTCGTAAAAGCTTTCGAAAAATGTGTTCATGTGTGAATCCCCAAAGCCACAATGTCGCGATAAACCGCAAGAGCACTCAACGATATTGCTCTTACGATACGTAAGACGTGCGTATGGAATACATATCCATACATATGTACGCTTCGGAGATTAAGATGATATACATACATTTATTCCCGTAGTATCATCACTGAATAGTTTTCTACAGTTTCAACATGTTTTACAGCTAACATACGGAATAGAAAGCAGTCTTGGCTCTTCCTCTAACCTCTATTTTAAAATAATAAGCGACTATTATATTTTTTTATCATTATTAAATTTTGATAAATATTAAAAAGGTTACGCCAGTATATAAACTGTGAAAATATACATATACATACCAATTTTCACATTAATCGGTTAAATAGATTCCGACTGTGACGATCTATATATTTATATATAAAGCTGAGGAGTTTATTTGTAATGCGCTTATCTCAAAAACACTGACTGGAATTGAACAAGTATTTCAGTGTTGAATAGCCCATTTATCGAGAAGGCTATATTAATAGGAGTGGAGCAATGAAAAATGTTGTAAAAACGAGGAAAATTTATTCCTTTTGAAAGGTTCCGTTCCGTACGTTGCGTAAGCGGTTAACGCGAAATTCATATGAAAGACCATGTTCTTCATCTTCTAAAAATCTCTACGACATATCTTTATCTTTTAAGATTTGTAAGCAAATCTTATTGTTATATATCTTATAGCTATAAGCAATTTAATGATTATCAAATTTTATGTAATGCACACGAATTTGCGCTGGCCAGTTAGTTTCATCTAAAAACATTAATAGGCGTACAGTAACTACAAGGAATGTGTGAACATTCTTAGGAAGCAGTAAATGTTCGTCTTTACTTATCTATGTATGGGAAGAAGGCGTTTAATCTCATTTGCAAAGGAACGTATTATTGTTACAAATAGTATAGTAAACATATCTATGTTATTCTTTTTGTTACTAATTGAAATCCTGCCAATGTATCAAGCGATTCCCTGTTAAAGTTATTAGGAACTTTCTTCTCCTTGCTCTTACCTTGATACTTCTCAGTTCTCCACCGTAATAAATGTTACTTAACAATTTTAAAATACTTACTTTTTATAAGGATTTTTCCTGACGTCTTGTTCAGATCTCGTTGAAGCTGTAACAAAAATTATTTAATTAAATATTGGATTTTATCGAACCGAATTATTTAGCTTATACTTTTTTCAAGTATATTAATGTTACTCCGGGATTCAATTACATAGCCTTTGATACCACCACCATGCTACTATTACACAACAAGTGGTCAATAACATATAATTGACAATATTTACTATAAAGTTCAATATCAATTTCAAATTTACTCTATTTTTCCAATTTGCTCAAAGATAAAAAAGTCGTGAAGTGCTATGCGCGTTTCGATTTCAGTCTATGAATTTCCGAATACTCGAAATAAAAATAAGGCTTTAAGGTTGGCAACGTATCTTCTAGATCTACTGATCTTAGAGGAGTCCGTGTGCGACAGATATCGCTTAATATAAGTGAACTGTATGCTCGTTTGCCTTCCTATCGCATAAAAAAATAAATTTGAATAAAATAAAATTAAATATACAATCTGTTGACCTATTTTATTTTTGAAATAGGTCGAGTACTTATCTGAATAGTTATGCTAAAGACTATCGTATCTTTTAGAAAGACGTACAGGTTGTTTAATAATTTTTCGACTTATACTATATCAAGCACTATTAAATTGAAACACAGAAGCCGGTTCCTTTTAAGCCTTAAATTTTGTTTATTATTTGTATACTGAAATAACTACTAAGATTTTATAAATATAAATGAAACGAGAAACGTTTCTTTTAATATGTTTGAACTCAGAAAACACAATAAGTGCTATTCAAGAGAAACTTGGTCGTGGGCCGCATTATTGTATTTAGACACAAAGCATCTGTCACATTTCGAACTTACTTCATACATCTCAGCCTGTAAGCCTCCGTCAGAGAAGCACAAGTTTTATTAACATAGCCATTCTGATTCGTATAAAAACTACTTTCATTTTTGCGAATAAGCTTCTGCGGAAAAAGTATATTTTTGTTTATGTGCTCAAGTCAAATCGAATGAGAAGTTTTTGAGGTATAGTTGGTTGAAGATAACGTTAAATTGGGCGGTGATACCACGCGATATTATTATTCAGTATAAGAAGGAGAGTGTTTATTGTTCGAGCATTCGCAAATTTCTAGACTGACCGTAAAGTACAATGTGTTTTTCTATTTATTGGGCAATCACCTGGGACATTTACTCCGTATATAAGATTTTTTATTTTATATTAAATAAATTGTGAATAATCCTTGATGATTAACCCTTGTGTACAAAGTGTACTATAAAAAGCTTAGTTGAAAGTCTTTAAGAATAGAGCGTATGAATTAAGATTTGACTTTGTGTTAAGTTTTAATTAATGTGGAGCCGTAAATTTATGTTAGTACATGTCAATCGATATTGTTAATTATAATTTAAATAAATATAAATAATATAAAAAATTTACTATTTTTTATAGATATCTTTATATATAAATCGTCTGGATTATTGTTTATAATGTATTCGCTCCAAACAGCTGGGCCGATTTTGGTGAAATTTTATGAGTGTTCAAGTTGGTCATTTGTTTAGGTTTAAAATTAACTCCAAAATGTTGGAATTTTTTTATTCAGATGCGTCTATAAGAGATTAACTGTCGGATCCTATAGTTTTGTTATTAATGCGCACTAATTTTAACTTTTGCCGTAATTGAAACGGATATCAATACCTTAAAACCTTCAGATGGGTTGATATTGAATATTCTTGGATTATTCAGTACGTTAAAGTCAATTAAAATACAAAGTGGATAGGATACAACGTGTGTGGTCTAAGTGTGAACTCTTGGTTATCTCCTAAAAGATAGTGTTCTAGAATATATATTTTTCTATATTATATGCAATTTAAGACGAGCATAAAATCTTTTCATTTTTAATGTACTAATTTAACTACTTTAATGTACAAAGTAATATCTCAATTTCACGATATTTTCTTTAATTAGGAATACTCATAGTACGTTCATTACGTACTATAATATAACCTATTATATTTCAATTAGTTTTGCTTCCCTAAATAATTAAATATACTTAACAAAACCAAGTCAGATTCAACCATACACTTGTCTATGTAAATTTTTTTATCATCACTAATCAATATTTAGCATTAGTTTTTTTTTTATAAAAGAAGTAATTAACTCAAAGCATTGCTCGTCTTCTAGCTTTCTCCAGTTTTCACTATAGTCTATCTCCATGTAAACAAAATGAATAAGTTTGTATGAAGCGAACGCTAAATCTTATGATTTACACCAACGTAATACATAATTCACGTATATCCCTGAGTTCTAATGTATTAGTCTCTCGCTAAATATTTATGATTCACTCACTATCTATTAATGATTCGTTTCAGAGTAATTGGGATCAGACGAACGCGTGAAAAAGTAATATCTTCTATATTAGTTCGTATCCTTAATCTTTGATTAACAAACGTCAAAATCTTGGCACAGTAAGTTTTGTTAAATATTGAGATATGTGTCCCCTCGTTTATAGACCAAATTAAGAAGTATATATTTACAAAAAAACCTCGTTTTGAATTCTGTAAATAACAAACAATGTAATCTTTATTAAAATATACTTCTAATTATCGTACCGAATTGAAAGTGTATTATGTAATCGTATATGTAGCTCATAAGTCAGCAAACTTCAAGCAAGATTTACATTTGATGTCGCCCCTTCGTTTATCAAAAGATCAAATTTAGCACATATTGATATCTGCGATACAAAGACGTACACCAAATTTTACAAATAAATACAATTTAAATGTTTATAGAGATTTAACACTCAAAAATCGCTAAAATTCTGACTGAAAACTTATAGAGCAGAATCCTAATCCACTTCCTGATGACCTAGAAAGCTGAAATTTGGTATTCAAGTAGATAATCATTCAAATATTTCAAAGAACAATGTATTCCACATTAAACTCGTACATATAAATCCAACTGAAGCCTGATATGGTCTAAATAAATATTAAACTCGATAATCTATTTTTAACCGCAGTTGCATAATGGTAAGCTAAAATGGAATCGGATCCAATGTAATCTATTGGACAGTGCACTGGTTTCATAGATAAGGATCTATTTGAAGCCTTTGTGGGCACATTTTGCAGTAGTATTCGCTTTGCAATCGCTTTTCGTACATTCAACGATTAGAAAATAACAAAACCAGTCACAATGTGTATACATAGAACCATCGTAGAATGTATTATTTAATTTATGATCGCCCTGTGGTTAAAATTTATCTATGATTCATTAAAATAATTATTTTGTAATAGATTGATAAGGCTTATAATTTTTTTATTGATGTACTTGCAATCTGCCTCGCTTTCATCCGCTATAATTTGATGTACACAAGATGATGAGATTGATAAAATAAATCCTGAATTACTACGTATAACAAAAGTATTTACCGGTGAAATTTATTAACTGGAAAAATAGACATATATTTTAATAGTATTTCCGTTATACGTAAAGAATATACTGGTGCATCCCTTAAAAAAATAACGTCGTTTTGATATTAGAAACTGTAAATTTTTGGATAGTAACAATTTTTGCTTGGAGATCTTCACTCAAACGTTAAATGCGAAATCTCAAACAACATATCGCAGAGAAAGTGAAAATATGATCGACCGACTTGTAAGAGTTTAAAACACTGTATAATTACATAGTTGATGCTTAAATACAATTAAAATATACACATTTAAATGCATAATGGGGCCATTAGACAAACTGAGGGATTAAGGTCGCAATCTGCCAGCATACAGACGTAGTGTAAGCTCGAAATTTATAGTTCTGGCGCGCCAATTTATACACACTAAATGATAGTTATATTGTTATTCAATTATTGGGTATTAAGATGGTAAGGCCAGGTGTTTTGGGGCTTAGATCATTCTTACAAAACATAATTATCATACAATATGATCTAGGAATCAAAATTAAGAAAACAAACAAACAAAATATAGAATCAACATGGTTTGTATTGAAATTATTTTTATAGCATTTTTTTTGCATAATCAAATATATTTTGAACTTGTGCAATAAAAAATATTTGATGATTTTAACAAAAGATTATAATTTACAAACATACATATGCATATAAAACTTAAGACCGTCTATAATTCTCTGTTTCCTTTAAAAATTATCTATGTACATATATTTCGGTAAAAGTTAATATTATTCAGATTTTAAAGTTTAATATTTCGTTTTCTTTGAATTACCTTAGTATATATTTCAAATATATATATGACGTAAATAACCCTTTTCCGACAGCGAATGAAGGAATAAAACCCAGACAGCTATGTCATACTAATAAGTCCTCTACACGGCACAAAAGCTTGCAATATTGAAGTTTTATTCATACTCTAACAATCTTGGAGAATTTAATAAATTTTTGTTTGAATAAAGACGAGAAAACGTTCAATTTACGCAATCAAAGTTATCAAAGATTTGCCTTTTTAATATTCAACAAGTCTAATGAAAATTCTTTTCGTTTTTCACTTCTAATAACTTTCAATTTCGCTCAAAGTTATTACACATTGCTTTTATATTTTCTAACACGTCTGTCATATAAGATTTTATAAATTTTGAACTAGGTTTGGCGTTGTGGTCAAATTTCAACTATAAAGTCACTCAATATTAGGGGCAATAAATAAAATTTTGTTTTTTTTTTTAAATTTCCTTTTTTTATAGATTTATTTATATGTGATATATAAGACTTGATGTTACCAAAGATAGGGAAAAACCAAAATTTCTATGATTAATATATCAATAAATATATCATAATATTCATTTCTTTCTATCATATTTATAATAATTATCGTTCCCAAGAAAGCACTTGATTTTCTTACTTCAACGTTAATATCCTCAAAGTTTTCATCTGAATTCTGTATTATAATAGAATTAAAGCAATATTTTACCATCGTGTTATTTTTTTAAATCTTAACAGAATTAATAAATGAACCATACCTTCCGGGCAACAATTTTCCAACCTGGAACAAGGAGAAAACATGTTTTATTGAAATATTTTAATATGAAAATATTAAAACTGTTTTTCTTTAGTGAGTCCTTTCTGCACCTATCGATAGATAAGATGAATATGAAATTTTATGGACTATACGTGATGTGTATTAAAAGAATTATAATATGTAATTTTATTTATAAATAAAAATGAAAAGACAGTGAAAATACGGGATTAAAATATCGGACTGATTAAAAAAAAAAAACAGGAAAAAGCTCCATACGTGCTAACAAATGCGTTCATTCTGTCTTAATTATAAAAAGCTCTATTCAGAAAGAAACCCATTTCACACATACTCTCTATTGTTCCTCATTATAACATCAAAACGATTAAAACATCACAAACAATAATCATCCTTATATACTCGTGATAAGAATCATTGTTCTCTAAAGTATTTTAATTAATGCTAACATATTGGGTGTTGTCGGGTTGCTTTTATCATCTCTTTATTTCGAGTATTTCGTACTTTAGGCATTTGAAATATATCTTACTTACGTTTTGAATCCATCTCTTACAAGACCTTGGGTGGCAACGTAACCAGCGTCTGAAAAGAGGTGTAATATTTAGATAGGTCTTTAATGTATACTAACTTTATTAATTTTAAAGTTATCTTATTAATTTCTATCTCTCTGTTACGTATACTACAGACAGAGTTTTAACTGAAGAGAGTGTGCATTTTTTAAAAATCAACATATATAATAGAAAACTTAATAAAAGTGTTACGAATTCCAATTTAAAATTTCCATGTAGGTACACATTTTATCGATCTATACAAACGAATGAAGCTCAATTGGTAGTTGACACTTCGGGCATTGGATATGCTTTGATCATTCAATGACGCGTTATCGACCTATTTTTACGTAGAGCTTTCGAAAATTTGAAAATTGAACCTAAAACTCAGCTGAACTTTTCATCTAGTGGTTCTTGATACGGGCGGCATTGAGTATTTTTGTTTTTTTTTTATGCTGAAACTGAAGTTATATACAATTATAATCACAAACAGTGACTATATCAAATTCCAAGTTTATGCAAATATACCTGGTAATTAAGGCGATATTGTTCAATGCGAATCTTATTTTCGAGAATTGCAATTAGAACTGTCAACTAATTTATACTAGGTTAGGTTATTTCGGGCTCTGTCGTAATATTAAAACACTTGCTACCAAAAAACATGTGCGTCAAAAAGTAAAGCTGAGTGTCCATTAGTGATTTTAGTAATATAGCCATAGCCACGAACATCAA
>JAOSYY010001584.1:12235-28206 GCA_025727935.1 Hebomoia glaucippe
AAAAACATGTGCGTCAAAAAGTAAAGCTGAGTGTCCATTAGTGATTTTAGTAATATAGCCATAGCCACGAACATCAAACGTACACCAAATCTGTTATCTTAAAATCTCTGTTTTTTCAAAAGCACAAAATCAAAATGGAATACGAAAAAAGCTCTTTGCAGATGGTCTCATTAAAATGCATGAAGCTCTAGCCTGCACAGGCCCCATATTTTGTCTCTCATACCTGGATCTGACATTTCTGATATATGATTTTTAAAAATGTGAAATAGAGGAATACTTGTGTTATGAGATAACTGACCATTCGTATATATTTAACTGAACTTTTAACACTGTTTTATTAACTTGTGTAAATTTACTTCGCAAACATTGAAATTAACTTTTTGGTTTATAACTATCTATATTTTATTTTAGAATAGGACTTTCATACATCCTATTGTCTGTCGGGAGACATTGTTTTTAGTTCGACGTCGCATTACATGGACTTAATTTATTTACCAAGTAATGGTAGTTCAAAACATATACAGGTATAAATGAACTAACTTATAACCACTATCACACTTTAATAAAAAAGCTTTTAACGAGAAGTCGAAATAAATAGTTTTTGTTTGGATCAAACTTATATGGAGACTTTTAAGTTAATAAATATATGGATTTTAAGCTTACACTTTATAAAAATATAACACATTAAAATTAATCCAGTCAACCAACCAAAAAATGGGGCGTTGAACAAGTGTTTTTTTACAGACATACACACAATACATGTTTGAACTAATATTGAAAATTATTATATATCTCCATTTTATATTCAGTTAGGTAGACCGTTCATTGAAATTTAATACCATACAGTAAGAGTTAACTTTAATTTTTTTTCGAAGAAATATATATATAAAATTTTATTTCTATACGACACTTAAAAGTAGGCTAAAATTGAGTACTGTTTACATTGTTTGCTGCAAAACAAAAGCGTGTTAATGTTTAACTGATAAAATGTTCCAGTTTTTTATACGTTACAAGTTAGTTTTTACATTGTATTTCATTTTGTTACAATTTGAACACCTGAAAGTTCAATCATTTTCCATTTAAAACGGATAACATTCCGGCCAGATACGTATTGACGCGTGCACTATCCGTTCGTTTATCTTTGAACGCGATAAAACGATGTCATACTTGAAATGTAATGTTTCATAACAACAATAAATAACGTTTCATTTTATTAATACGACCAAGATTTTAAATTTGTTCGAGCCTATTTTTCCTTGAGGCTATTATTTAATGAATGTCGATTAATATAAAATTCTTTCAAGTTTTAACTGGCATAAATGTGAAATTGAACCTACAACTTGTTGGTGAAAAGTAGAATTTAGAACGGCTAACGAACCCGCATTCCTTCTTTTGTCTAAAAAAAATAAAAGCAAAATTTTAATATAATTTCCATAGCTTGTATTTCATAATTATCTTTGTACAAGCGCTAAAAATACCCAGCTTTGTTTTACAACACTTGGAAAAGCATCGGGCTGTATAAATTTTAATGAGTCCACCTTCATTTTTATTTTTTTTCAAACCTATCTCGTTGTTCTGCTTTACTAATCAAAAGATATCGTGTTTGGTTATCTGTGACAAATATAATGATAAAGGAATAAAAAAGCCTTTCTTGATATTCCTAATTCTCTACTATTTCTTCCTAGTATTTCAATGCTATTTCGTAAGTATATATTGTGGTCGTAATGAATATGAAATGATGTCATTTTAGGATATAGTTAATAACTTTTTTTTTAATTAATTACAGGATATAAATATACAACAAAATGTAAAAAGTACAAAGCAATACAAACGTCAGTTTTCCACAAATTGGCCGTCCAAACTCATGCCAAAATAATTAGCTGACGTAATTAAAACCTTGCACTGAGGATGGTGTGACACAAACATTGTACGACGCACATATTATTACTTGAATTTCGTTAAACAATGAATATTTTTTAACAAAATTTACATATAAATTAAATTGCAGTGTTCGTTTGTAATATAATAATCTGTTTTCAAAGAATATGTAGTATACGGTATACTTCTTTTAACGGAGACACAAATTTTTAAATATTTGTGCGTCTGTTTGTTTATTCTGGTTAATCTAAAAAATGGGTGGACTAGTCTTTATAGGAATTTTTAACATACATAATATATAATAAAGTTACGGTGCGCTGTGTGCTATTATCATCATCCCAAGCATAAAAATATACTTTTCTGTTGAACTTAATAAAATTTTAAGTATGATATTTTTTTAAGCTTTCCAAGTTTTATAATAATTTAAACAAATATTGAAGAACTGACGAAAATTTTTAAATAATATGCATATCATATATGTACAGGAAATAGAAATTTATAAACGTATTGGCGTATAAAATAGTATTCTATTATAAATGCAGATTAAACATAACATAACACCCATGTAAAATACTCCTTGTATGTACAAAGATTCCTTGTATAGACAAGTCGAATTGTTTTTGTACTTACATGTACCTCAATACGCGTGCACAGGAAAAAAACAATAATACAAATATCTATCGCAGCTTCATTAAAACGATACAATAGACACCGCCATCACTTTAATACATTCAATTAAAGAAATTTTCCCAGCTGAACAAAAATTAAAATTCCATACTTTATTGAAGGTTAAATCATTTTTATCTCAACGAGAGGACTCATAGAATATGCAAAATTGAGATGGCTATTTACTTACTGGCATTAAATATTGATATCGCCAATATGACGAGTGCTCTCTTCGCCATACTTATCCTGAAACAAAGAGAAGAGACAGTTTACATAACAACTTTTTTAATTTTTAAATAGGTTTGTCCGCTACTCTGTCTGAAACGGTTCAAAATGACTTGTAAATTAATACATACATATAATCACGCCTTTTTACCGTAGAGATAGACAGAAACTACTGCTTACCACCTACAACGATACTATCAATCTCCGTTCGCTAAACTAATAACTTATGTAATTACTAGGTCTCACGTTTGGCAGCGCGTCTCCTAGATCTATAGGTCTGAACTATGCGTGGGCGACAGGAGTCGCTAACAATCAAATTAATCGTATGCTCGTTTGTTTTCATTTGTATGGTATAAGTAACAGTATGTATGACAAAATTCCAATTATCTATTCATGTGAACTAAAAATTCTTATTTAAAGTTAATCTATGTCAATAAGAAATACGAGTATGTTAAACATAATTATTTTGGATAAATATATTTAAAAAATCCATATTTTCTTGGACATATAAAATCTTTATTTACTGCATTTTGAAGTTATTATAAATATTGTTTTTTGTTGATTTCCATAAAAATCTATTACGTTATCGTTAAATTCAATATTCTAATCAAATTCTATTCTTATCGTCAGATTGTACCGGTACTTATAACGGTACGTACATGGGATTAAGATCCTTATAAAACTTTCCATCAATAGATCAACGGACTTAGCTCTATTCATCTCGGAATAATCTTTAATCCCTCAAAGGGTCTAAATACAGAGAAGGTCCTAAGCCGTAAAGTAAACAAACATATAAAAATACGGTTTAAGTCTTTGAGTGGCACTTAAAGCTCTAAGTCCCTCTTAACAGCAGAGCTTTGATGCCATGTCCTTTTTGAGGAAATCCTTTTCATTTTTACAACTTTTTTATGTCTGCGTCTAGCTGTAAAAATAATTAATTGTAAGGTATATTTAAGCGTTTCTAAGGTTTTGAGCGGCATTGTATTAAAATGTAATTTTTTATTCATACCTATATAAAAAATCAGATCCAACAGACGTCCAGTACTCATACCTTAAATAAAAAATTTAAAACTTTTTGTAAATCTAAACCATTATCGAATCCAATTGAAAAGATTTAAAAAGTTTCATCAAATTCAGTTGAGCCATAATATACCGAAGTGAACAGTAGGAAACATCACAGTTAAAATACATCCTTCACTCGTGAATTCTGACTATCAGAAGTGACACAAGTTTTGATATGTTTTTTCCACCTGACAGCCATTTTATTTTTGAACTGTACTATTATAGTTGCAAAGACAGTAGACAGTATTCCTTATTATCCTCTTTGGGTAATAAATAACAAACCTCATTTGTCATGTTTTTTTTAGTTGGGCATGGAAATTGACAAGTTCATTATGACAAACATTATACCAGTTTATTTAGGGCCCTTATAAAATATAGGCTACGCGTATATAAGCACCAGTACCCTTACAAATAATCCCAAAAGCTCACTAAACTTAGACTTGAAAACAGTAAGACGTTACATCTAATTAGGTTTAACTTAAAAGCGTCGTAACTCAACGCGAAAACATTAATCAAAAGAGAATGCTTTTAAACAAATGACATATATGAAACGAGTACTCTGAAAAATTCATTAGACTCATTCTCATTAACATCCCGACCATTTCGCTGTTCAAACTAAATAAAACATGACGGATGCAAATATTAATAACATGAATAAGAATAAAAAGGCTTATTTTTAAAACATATCCAACAGTTGTAATGTATTTAAACGGAATATTACTTTGTAATATTTTTTTAATTTACACTAATATTATAAAGCTGAAGAGTTTGTTTGTTTCTTTGAACGCATTAATCTCAGGAACCGCTGGTCTGATTTGAAAAGTTCTTTCAGTGTTTGATAGTACATTTATCTAGACAGGCTGTAGGCTATATTATATATTCAAAAAAATTAGGGACTAAAACTAAAAGTCCAATAATGTAACCCAAGGTGTAAAAATCGAAATGAACGTGAGCGAAGCCGCTAGTATAATATATTGTCGAAGTGCATGTAAAAGAAAATATCATAGTATCACATTTTCAATTAAACAAAAACAAAATATAAAGTGATGCAAAAAATCGGTTCGAAATCTATGTAATTATTTAAGATTACGACACTACTGAGACAAACGCAGACACAGATATGTGACACACTGATCTATGTACGTTGAGGATGAAAGAAACCTTGAAATCTTTATATTTTATTTCTACCAATGCAACGTTTTATGTATTTTTTTTATTATATACAAAGATGAAGATGCCGTTGATGACGATAATGAATATAGCAGAATATTCGACACGACATAAGCCGTTTCTGAAAGTTTCGTCAAACGTAGCCCAGCCGTTTCAGAGATTAGCCAGAATACATGGACAGATATATAACACATGATCACATATTTTCCCATACACATTTAAAAAAGACTTTTATTGTGAACAGGGATTTGATTTTAGTTATATGTAAATTAATAGTTTAATGTAATTCGACCACAGGCAACGCTGAGGTTTGTCATGTCATATTGCTCTGTATATATCTATAAATTACCTGTTATAATATAATATATTAAAAAGTTAATTATCAAACGGCCTTCATCAATGTACAAATTAATTAACATGAAAAAATTCCCAAAATTTCGTAAAGCGCCGTTGCTAAAAACGTCCAACTTCGCTTTTACCAAACATCGTATTTACTGAACTCCACTAATTAGTAAACTTTGCCCACAATGCTAACTCTACACGTGTCTCCTTATTTTGTCCTCGTATTTACGATTATTCCGCTTCAAGACTGATGAGTGGTTAAAATAAGCCCCAAAAAACAAACAACTATGTATTTATATCTATATAGAAATTTAATTATAATATAAATTTAGAATGAATGTGTTAATTGTAAGGAGTTACCATAGTATCTTAGTATAGTATAAAACTTAACAACCCACTATAACAAAAGACTGTTACTTTACTGTTGCTCTAAACTGACATTCATAAGAACTAAATTTATCAGACTAACTAGATTTTAGCTTTCAACGAACCGTCAGATGTTTTATATGTTAAAAAATATTTTTTTTACACTTGCAATTGTAATGACGTACAAAAGGAAGAGTTTTATAATATGTTATGTATTAATATTTGATATGTAATTAACACTTCGCCTTTTTAAGTATGTTTTATAATTTATAGTATTTTCTTAAATAATATTCATTTACAAAAATGTTTCTAAGTATAAAGCTAATCTACTGAATTCGAAATTTATGTAGACATATTTTATTTATTCCATCAACGGAGAAATGTAATAACAATTACATAAAAATACATTTCATAAATAGTGAATTTTTATATTATTTACAAAACGCGCTAAGAGGTTATGAAAAACTTCAAAGTTAGCAAAAAGCTGCAAATGTTTCCGGACGAAACTTCAATCCTTAGGAGTTTGTATAATATTTTTCAAGCCTTTGAAAACTTGCGACCATTTAAAGAGCTATTCTTATAAGGGCTGGTTTCCAATGGACCTGGCGAAATCTTCGTTTTCGTTAAAACGTTTCATTCGTTAGTAACATAAAAGTTATCTATAAAATCATCAAAGTTAATTTTGATCTAATTCTACTCATTCTTTCAAAATGAAACTTCATAGGTATACATATATAAAATATTATTCGGAAAATTGACATTATAATTTGTCATACAGCTTTTTACTACACATTACATTTATAACACTATCAAGTACCTATTTAATTAATAGCTGATATATATATATATATATACATACACACACACATACACATTGTTGTAAGTATAAAGGATAATGAATAAATGAAGAGGCGAAGTTTTTTTACTATTCTATTAAATACATAAGCTTATTAATACTAATTATATTAATATATAATTAAACGGAAATCGATCTTGATTTACTAAAGAGATACATGCCTAAGACAGTCAATGATTTTAATGACCTTTAGATTAATATAGAAGTATACATGTAGTACAGACAGAGTTTTCATAAAATATAAAGAATTTTAAGCCCCAAATCAAACAGGTTTAATGACATGTGTAATAGTTACATGTGAATTTCAAAGCGATTAATCTTATTATCGTTTCATTACTACTTCAATAATGTTATTACAGATATTCAGAGAGCTAAACATAGTGATTACGATGAGATTTATTGTAATTTTTCATACCTATATAAATACTAATCGAATTATGTTTGTTCTTATTAACCTTTGTTCTCGTCACAAAAATGTATTTTCTCTAATAGTTCTTGGCTCTATACTACAGTGTTAGTGTGAACTTTAATGTGTATAAATGGGGCCCCTTCCGGATAAAGTCGGGTGTTTTCAAGACATCTGTAAAAGTTTTAAGAGCCTTCTCATCCATACAGCTTTTGTACCCACTTTCTTGAAAAGTTAACTCTACAACTATAATAGCAATACTTCTTTCAATTTTCCATTGACAAAGTACTGAAGACGCAACAACTTTTATTTAAAAGAAAATTTAGTTTGCATAAACTTTTCAATAAAGTTTCTCCTCTCAATACTCGATAAAGTGTTACCGCGCTAAAGAACAAAATAAAAACTCACGACATTTGCATTTAAGAATAATAGTGAAATATTTTAAAACAAATACTTTTAGAATAATTTGTGATTTTTGGGTCAAACAGTTAACAAGAAACATAATTCAACTATTTTTCCATATACTATACATAAGATTAGTAATATTATTTTAGTCGGTACAGAAGTGACTTAGATATTACTTTTAGACACGATTTGTTTGTGTTAATTGTAACATAAAATAAGAAAATTTCTTAATTCGAAATTTTAACTATCGTATCCAAAAGTAATACGTATATTATGATCTAGAGTAGAAGACTGTCGTGAGTCTAATCTGTAGAAGCTGCAATTATTTTTTTTTAAATAATAATACCTCATGTTTGTTTTGAATGTCATCGGCAACTACAAAATAAATTATTGTGAAATTTGGTCACTATGTCTAATTTAGTAGTAAATTATGATGGTTTTTACTACCTATGGGAACAAACAAAATATTACAATGTTTTTCTAATGAATAGGAAGTGAGTGGAGTTTGATAGGATCGTAGCAAGTGGAAAGCCGCAGTCACAGTCTACCTCTAAGAAGGAAAGGCGTGATTATGTGTATGTATGCATGTATATACCTTCATAATTTCAATAATTCTGTATATATTTAGTTAAAGGTTTAATTATATTCTCATTACTAAAGAAAATAATAAATGTAGACTAAACAAGCATAGTTTTCAAATCATAATATTTACAGGCCCCGTGGAGCTCTATAATAATTATGTAAAACGGAGATCCCATTTTCAACAGATGGTCTAAAGGATAGATTTATTTAAATTCTCAATTTGAATTGTAGATTATACAGTGTTTAATCTAAAACTCACTATGGCTGTCGGCGCGTCCTTTGGTAATGGAGAAATCTGGAAATATTTTAATATGATATTTACATTGCCTCCTAAGTATGTTTGTGTCTTATTCTTGTGCTGCTTAATGGCGATATTGGTGTTTCTCTTCCATTCACCTCATCCTCTGAGAAACACGGCATTCTTTATGGTAGACATCAGAGTCGCATTAATGTCACTCGATGAATACCAAATGACATCATTAATAATGTTGACTGATGATAATTTATTTTTAGTTCGAATATATTAAAATTTATTGAAGTTCCTATATTTCATCGTCGTTCCAAATATCTTGGGTATTTCGTAACACAACTTTGATATGCCTGCTGGTCATTTATTTCTCTCTTTAGCTCGTGATATACGTTTTAGCATAAGACATCTCAGGTTCAAATTTTATGAAAGGGTAACAGCAATCAAGCAGGGCAGAAGGCTGATTAACTCTTTAACTCTATTAATAACCTCTTAAAACAGTCACAAAAATGTGACCGCGTCTCTTTGACGAAACATTGTAGTTTATTACGATTTAAAGTCAAAACCATTACAATTACGTGAAAAAGCCACTAAAAATATTAATTGGAGACGTGTTAATTACTGAAATCCAATTACAAATTGTAAATAATGTTGATCTCATTACTAGAGTCTATAATTAAGTGGTGTTTGAACATTTTAATGGCGTCCTGCAATTATTTTAACGCTTGGTTAGCTCTAACTTCATTATCTTATTTGTTAATTAAGTTTAAATTAAGTAAATAGGATATGCCTTCGATTTTCACTACCTAGATATATATGTAACAAAAATTATGTAAAAAATTTTTTTTTAAATATAATTTTTTGTGTATTGTGTAATGTTTTTATAAATATTTTTAAGAAATTAGTAGTCATTAAAATAATCAACTACATGATAAAAATTGTGGTTGATTTCAAATTTTATTTGATTTTATCCCAAATATTATATTGACTACGAGTAAATCTACTAAAAAGCAACAAAGCTTTATTTTTGTTAACTAGCTTCTGCCAGCCGCTTCACTCGCGTTTATTTCGATTTTTACACCTTGGGTTACATTATTGGTCTTTTAGTATTGATCCCTATTTTTTTTTAAATATAATAAAGTCTATTGCTTTCCTCGATAAATGTACTATCAAACACTGAAAAAATATTTCAAATTCGACCAGTGATTCCTAAGATTAGCGCGTTCAGACAAACAAAAAACTCTTCAACTTTATAATATATATAGATATAGATGTACAAATATTTTAAACGATGAAAATAAACCAAAATTAAATTTTGTCTATTTTATAAGTAATTTTAAAAGATCTTTGGAATCTCTTAAAAGACGTAGTAAGCTGTGTGTTTTTAGTTTCAAAGTACTAACTAGTAAAGTGTGCACTTTAAACCATCTTCCGTGGAACTAAGTTATGAAAATAAAATTAAAAAAATTTATGCAGCGAAAAAGTTCAGAATCCAAATTTTAAACTGAACGAAGTTTCAAATTTTTTTGTTAATAAGTATTTTAATAATACTTTTATGTATGTGAAAAGAATTCAAGCTTTATTTTAAAAATAAATAAAAATGGGCCCAAATGTACTTTTGGAAAAATATAATTATGCTTTCCTGGATTTAAAAGTAATTATCATTCTTTTGTGTTTCTTATAGGAATTACAACACAATCTCTAATGTAATTTACATATTTATAGCTAAGTTTGCTAATTAATAAAAGTCATTATTTTATAAATAAACTAAACTAAATAAAAGAATATATTAAACTTAAAAGATAAAAACAATATAATTGTTTTGTTTACTTATCATTACTTTTACATTATTACATTTTGACGATCAGAATGAAAAACTTATTACTTATCAAATAAATACAATGTCTGTAAAATTTTTTCACTTCAAGTAACCAACCTTTTTAATTCACATGAATCACATGACAGTTTTTTAACAAGTTTTAATTTCGAACGCGTTACGCGGGAACTTCAGGGTACGGATATGAGCGCTACCACTCCTTTCCGCATCCAGGATCGTACTGAATGTGAACGAATTCTCGAGATATGAGTCTTCCCAAACATTTTCATTGCGAGTATGGCATAATAATAAATGGTAATAGGTTGTTTTTACTGATATTGTTTCGTGATGAAACAATTTGATTTACTTTTTAGATTATAAGCTTCAAAGAAATATAACTTAAATTCTAATAAATGTGTTTTATATACATATGATATTAATTTAATACTAATAATATATATTAAGAAAAATTTCACTATCATTACAAGTACACCGTATTTTATTATACCATACAAACAGTTCCATCTGTACATAGAATTCGATTAAGAACATTCCAAATTAAACCTTAACGTAAGCTCACAAGGATGATAATTGATTCATTATGTTAAATAGGGGTGTCACAATGTGTTTCGGGCAATCTCATGTGGACGCAGTAATTTGTTTGCGGAAGGAAAGCTATCACGAATACTGAATTCAGGAAATGTTCATCCCTAATGTTATTTTAGGCTATTCTTGAATGTTTTATTATAGTGTAAGATATATTTATATTTCCGATTAACACGGTACATACATTTTTGAGATTTAACATTTTTTTAGAATAATAATAACATATATCCCTAATATAAATTGAAATAAAATCTTGTATTCTTGAGTAAGTTAAATATATTTTCATTTTTCCTTATTAATAAAATAATATGATGTACGATTAGTTATTTATGTTTATTCTTACACTTAAAAGGAAACAATGTTTTAATTTTGTATTTAATTCTAACTTCTAATATTTGCATCGAAAAAAAACTTTATATATCTTGTTGCTATGTTAGTATAATAATTTAATATCTTGAATCTTACTAGATAATGGAACCATGATGGTTGAGATTATCATCTATCATCAAACCTTCACACTTGTCGATATCTGATAGTAAAAAGTTTCCTTACAATAGCCGTTGTAGTTTCTTAATAATGTTACCGCAAGCACTTGGAACAAAGCCAAGACATGTATTGAACAGCACTCAATAGATTTAACTGTACAATTAAAACAGAGTACTTTGAACTTTCACTTGTTACAAAAAAAAAATCGTTTTATAACGACCCTAGAACGACTTCAAAATAAGAAATAACAATGTTTAGTTGTAGACAAAATTAATTCAATAAAGAAACCTGTTTAAGACCGGAAAAGTTGTTTTTAAGAAAATATTGATCTGAAGATACGTATAATCGTCTAATTCATAAGATATTCAAAATGTGTGTAACATAGACTGACAAACTAAAACTGTTTGAATGAGTATTCCAATTTTAATCTGTAAAAGTATTACTTTAAGGGTTATAACTTTTAGTAAGACGACTTTCCGTTAACTTTCATTAACACAGAGGTCTGAAGTTATGTCTTTGATCCCAGCTAATTCGGATATAGTGTAAATTCAATATCCACATTTATCGTTCTTAGTTTGCGATTGAAACTATTGATAAAGATCCAAGAAAACTTTTGCTTTTCAAAATGAAATATACTCGTATAACCTTCAGTTGGTTAAGATACATATCTGGTTTAATTAATTTTTCATAAGGTTTCCTTTCCCTTTTTTAAGTGGTCTAATGTCATTTTTTCTTTTTATTAATTATATGACGAAATTTAAAAATCGAAAAGATATAATAATAGTATACAAAGCGAACCTCATTCAATTATTATATTAAATTTTGAACTTCGAGATTTGGACGATTATTTGTGACAAAAATGTATTTCCATCATATATACTTGTAGAAGTATTATATAGCGTCAAAAAGAAAATATGCTGCATAAAAAGTTTTTTTTCAATTTTCAAACTGCAGTAGCATGAATTTTGCAGAAGTGAAATGTCCAGTGACCGAGATAGCAACACGACATACCGTGACACTGACGCTAAGCCGACACTAATTGGGAACACGCTGTACACTGGACACCTGGAAAGTTCTAAAAACGGTTTTTCAAACCGGTTTATACAATAAATATTTCGGGGTTTTGTTTCCTTAATTAAGAAGTTTTTTTTAATTAATAGTAATTATTTTTTTTGGTCTATTAATTGTCAGGTTGTGTTTTATTTTCTAAATCATAAACTGCACTTTTTCCCAAATATGCCTACACGCCAAAAAAAGAAATTAAATATTTGTTGCTTCGTTCGTTGTTTCGTAAAATCTTATAATTCTATTTTAACATCATTTTATTTTATTATTAAACAACTTATTACAGATATACTGTACATTAATAGGAAAACGATTTTGTCTTATAGGAAACATAATTAAATTAATCACGCGAAATATAAGTTTTCACAAATCGCTTATGCTTCGCTGTCTCTATAGAGGAATGAAAAGTAGTAAATCGGGATCGTAGCAAACGAAAATCTTCATTCTTTGCCTAACGAAAGGGAAAAGAGGTATTACAAAGCTTTACATTCTTTAACGGGTTGAAAAATGTAAAGTTTTGTAAATAAACACAATATCCAGTAATGCTTTTTTGTAATTTCACCGCAATCTACGAAACTTGGCTGACGGCCAAACCAGATTTGTTTAAAAAAATTCACGTCATTTTCATGTATGAATGAGTACAAATAACAAGGGTTTTTTATAATTATGTAAATTATTGAGTTGACATCGTTTTCAGTTATCTGAATCCAAAAACAAAAGTAAAACGTAAAACGTCGATGTTTGGTTTCTAAAAAAATGAATAATAAATTTTAAAAGTTTTTAAAAATCCAAGCAAAAGGAAATCGAGCGAAGCTTTTTCGGTGATATCAAAGAGCTTTTGCGCCCAAAGCGCGTTTATAATGCAGTCGCTCAGATCCAATGTGAAATTCCTACTATTTGCTACGATATTTACTGATCCTTTTTGATTTATCAAAGTGTTTGCCGCGATTTATAGGAAATTTTATTTTTAAACATAGAAAAAGATATTTCATAGATCCTAATTTACATGTTATATACAGTGTTATATGTGGTTTATGTTTGAATTAAGGAGCGTGATACAACATGTTCAAATGCCGCAGATATACTATATAATATATTTCGGTAGTGATGTGTTACATATATTAATATAAACAAACCTCATTTGAAATCAGATAAGTAGTGTTTTACAATACCTGTTTAATAAAATTTACTTTTCAAATACAATGAACTTGAAAATGTGTAACTTTAAGTTTGAAGCTGAAACGTGTAATCAATGATAGAATTACAAGTTTAAGCATTTGTAAACTCTGTATCATTGTATTAAAGTTTAAATTTCTTTAATTGTGACTCAGCTTAAATTTTACTCATTACAAAAACATCCTTTGTTTTTGGTTGTGATAGATCTTATTATCTAAGTGGTAAGGTTCATTTTAAATTGGCAAATGCGTCTTGAAATTGCAATGAAACGTGAAATAACCGAGATTGTTCTGTTAGTGTGAGGTGCAATCTATCGATATTCAGGTGTTTTGAAATGTATGGAAATGGCTTTAATTCTTATTTAAGTTTTAAGAATAATTTTTGATATAACATTTGTTACACAAGCATTTTTAAACACATGCTGCTTAGTTAAAAAATGTTAAGCAATCATAATTATGATACATTTTGTTTTTTTTTTGTTAAAGAGTATATCAAAGTTTGTAAAGATGAAGATGTTTAAATTCGATAAAAAAACTATGCTTTAAGGAGGTTTTAAGTAGAAATAATATAACTTAATAAAGAGTTTTTTTCCTTCTAATTACTTCTAATTCTTATAACAGTTATGTTTTTGTCACTGAAAAAATTCCCACAAGAATGCTTTAAACAATGTGTCAATATGGCTAATTCTACTTCATCATCAGTTTAAGTTCATACTCTGTTTTCACGCCGTTACATGCCTTGGACCTTTTGTGATATATCTACAAAAAATGACAGAATGAATAAACAAAAACTGACTTTACTATAGATAGATAGAAGTATTTGAAATTTAATATTCCGTTCTCTGGTTTTGAAATATCCAATTCACCTATGCTTTTTTGCGTTCATATTTTTGGTAAAAATACTGCACGTTATTCGGGCAGAATACACAACCCTTTATTTATTATTTTTATACTTGATTTTTGAGTTACGGTTAAGAATTTTGATGTTTTTTTTTTTTTGTTTTTAATTTACTTAGTATATCACATGCATAGAGACTGCGCCGATAATTTTTTGATTTGTTTTTTGACCTTATCTCTCTTTTTGGCTTCTATTAAGTTTTTTTAGATGCCCAAGTAATTATTACACGTGACAACATTTATTGTTGTTTTTTGCTCATAATATAAAGTCTATTTTAAATATTTTTCGTGTATAATGATCGGGAGTAGAATACATAAACAATTAAATTTAATCTAAATTTTGTAAAAGACATTTCTACTAAAGTGTTATAAATTATGAAAGTGATAGTTTTCATTTGCATGAATGTGAAGTCTACGAGTAATAGTAGAAATAAAAATATTATGAAGTCACTAAAGTAAGGGTTCCGTACACGCAATAGAGATTTAAACCCCTGAAGCAAAGCTAATATCACATAAATCTCGCTTCCTATAATAATCGCTTTGTCTGAGCGTTAGCAGATCTCACAGAAATATTGGGGTCGTGTGTGGAATATAAAAGCCATATTAGCATACTGTGACGGTTCAACCGCCATTTTATTGGCAATGTTATCTTATATGGAAATGGAATTTTTAAGCTTTATCTGGAATGACTGTGAAAATTTGGTCAAGTGACAAATTGCACAGTTGTGTCTGTGATTTAGGTGAGGTTCATTCTAGAATTGAAGATATTACCTTCAGAATATTTAATATGTGAACTTTAGTTAGATGAAATAATCAAAGTGATCATTCTCAAAATTCTTTACCACCGTACCCTATGGTACAGAGATCTATATAAGTCGAACCTGAAACCGTTCATTCAAAGTTCAAATATTCCTATCGCTAACCTGTGTTTAAAAGTTATAAAAAATATCTAACGATTTCGTTGTTACTATGAATTATTCGTACATTATATTTGTTTGATATAAATAGGTAAAGAGTGAAAGAATTTTGTATTATAGAAATAACTACTCATGAGTACAATGTGAGAACAAAAGCTACGATTAAAACTACGGCATAAAACCTTTTCGTAGCACCTACTACGCCGTAGCTTCGGAGAACAAATTACTGATTTAAGTTATTTATTATACTAAAAAATGCAATATTATTTAAAATTGATCATTGACCATTGAGAAAAAAATGATTCCCTTAATTCTATATATATTTAAAAATTTTATACGTTTTACAGAATTCAGAAACCAATACAAATAAAAATTCTGGTTTAAAACAAACGCTGACAAAAGTTATACGGAAGTTATGTTAATCCTATAGAGCGCTGAAGCTAAACTTTTTGAAACTGTTACTGTTTTTCTCTTCACTGCATTAGGTTTTATCGCAATACATTGTTGTATTTTTATTAGAGACATTAGGCTTGCGTATTTTTGTTCTGATTTTTTAACAATAACATTTATCTTATTTCATGATTATAACTTTACTACAAAATATTATCTTTACTAATAAACTGAAGAGTTTGTTTGTTTGTCTACTTGCTTGAACGCCCTAATCTCAGGAACTGCTGGCCCGATTTGAAAAATTCTTTCAGTGTTGAATAGTACATTACCAAGGAAAGCTATAAGGTAAATTATAATTTAAAAAAAAATAGGAATCATTATTAAAAGTTCATTAATATAAAAACTCCACGGTAT
>JAOSYY010001698.1:0-33037 GCA_025727935.1 Hebomoia glaucippe
CTGATAAGTACGAAAGTCGAGGATAACAAGAAAAAGGGATATCTTATTTTATTTAAAGTAACGTGTATATAATAGTAATTAATATAAGATACACAATAATATGTGTGAACCAAACGAATATTATAACATTAATCATTTCAAGTAACGGCAATCCAGACATTATTTGCTATAAACTGATTAATAATTAAAAAAAAAACAAATATATAAATAATAAGCGTAATTTTGCTCCAGGCTCTAAAATTAAATCATAACTATGATAGCAAATTTGTTAGAAAACATACAAAATATATTCAAAATTTCATGCCAATACGAGAAAAATAATTTAAAGTATTAAGATTTAATAACATTTTAATTACTTATAAGTAAATCTGATGAAACATATTAAAAACATTTTCCTTCTGGGAGAATTCTACATTTTTTAAATACAGCATATGTTAATTTAGCTTCTAATTAAGTGTAATAAAATAGGACAAAAAGTAACTACATATATGAAGAACTTTTCCTATTGCCTTATCGAGCATCTCATCATAATTCAGAGTACACGCTGGTATCAGACCGCGTTACGTTTTCTGTCCTTCTGGCATTGTATAAAATTGCCTCTGAAGATCAATTTGATATCATTCAGCTCAGCAGCACCCACTTGATAACACAAAATGTTTAAATTGGTAAGTAATCATTTAATTTAAAAGTATATAAATAATTTATTAAGTTGACGGTTGACATAATCAAACTCGTAAAGAAGAAAATGATGTATGATTTAATCACCATAGGTGACGTAAAATGGAGTCTTAATTTATTTTTCTTTACAGTTCGTATTCGCCTGTTTCCTGGCCTTCGCTGCCGCCAAACCCTCTGTGGTTCCTGTGGCATACACAGCACCTTTAGCAGCAGCTTACACAGCTCCTGTTGCAGCGGCCTACACAGCACCTGTTGCTTACTCGGCTTACACCGCACCTTTGGCCTACTCAGCCTACAGTTATGCTTCTCCCTACGCTGCCTACTACTACCGCTGAGACCTTTAATAACAATTGAAGAAAAGGAAAACGCAAGGCAAATAATGAAACGACAAAAATAAATTATGATATATGCTATTATTTCATTTGTATTATTTTGAACCCAAACAGAGAAAGTAATAAAAAGTAATTTATATTATCTATTTAAATTTACGCCTGGGTCACATACCAAGGCTGGCAAATGTCAAAATTGCAAAATGCTGTCATGAAAAGCTGCGCGTCTCGATGTCAGTGCAGGAATAATTGGGATAGTAAACAAACAAAAAGTTTTCAAGACCCCAAATTTACCGACTCGAATGATCAACGATAATTAATTCTCATAATGGAAACTTAATGATCGTTTGCCCCTTACTTAGTAAAAAACATAAACCTAATATTTTTTTTCAAAATCATTATTTTTTTTAAATAGAATTAAATAACATGTATTAATTTAGATGACTTTGTATTTTAATAAGTTATCTCATGTTATCTGATACAATTATTTATATCTATATAAATAATTAATGTCTAAGTCTCCATAATTTAAAATTGACAGGTCCTTTTTAAATAGTTTTTCAAATATATTTGTATAGAGTATTAACACATTTATGTTTCTGTGACTAGAAAGACTTGATGGGACTTTCACTGGCAGATAACTCCCGCTAGGACGCGTAAAATAGACTTTTGTCCGTTTTACTAGCAACTGTTTGAATATATTAGTTTTGTTCACACTCAAGTAAACCCATTAATGAAATTACCGCAATTGAAACTGTACAATACCAGTTCCGTAATATTAAAAAAATGAAATATTTTAAAAGGCAACAATTTGTATTTGTAACAAGTAAAATATAAAAAGAATTGTGCATAGTGCCATACACTCTTATCTATATAAACTCATATCGTTTCAACTGTGTCATTGTTACGTTACAGTAACTTAATGTTTATAAATTTCGTATTAATATTTTTCGTGTGAAAATATAAAATGAAATATATTTTTTTTTGATGAAAATTACATTTTACTTACCGAACTTTACAACTCAGCTACCTACGAGGAGAGTTCAAAAATTAGTGAATGAACGATGCCGTGGAGAGTTTTTTTCAGTACTAAGACAAAGCTTTTTTTAAAGGGATTGAAGAGTTAGAAAAGCGCTGGGCTCGGTTTGTAGAGAGACTCCGAGACTGTAGAAAAAATCTCATTCTAACTACTTTTTGTTCCCTCCTCGTATATATAAATGAATCTGTTTTTTCCCTTGGCCATTGCAACAAGCGTAAACGGATAACCGATTTTGTTAATTCCTTTTTTTTGTATCTATTATTATTCAGCGAAGGTTCATATGAAAGAAAAAAATATACTAGACATTATTAATTTCATATAACTGACAGTTGCTTCACTTAATTTTTATTAATTATACCAAATCGAATTCAGTAATAAAATCTAAGACTACACAACAACGGTCAACTCAGCTAATCTTATAGGAAACTAATAGACGATTAAAAAAATATTAAGTATATAAACCTAAATAGGATCCTAAATTTATCTCTAATATAAATGTATCTCTTTTAATTATTACGTAAACCACCCACATAAAATGTCAGAGGTGGAGTTTAACTAACCACATAGTTTATTTTAATGAACACATATATGACATTATTAGTGAAAATTAATATTTGTGCAACATCAACGTTTTCCCATAACATTTTTAAGAAATATATAGATTGCATATCTTGTAGTATTCAGTTATCGAGAAATAAGTATGTTTTAAGCAAAATTGTTTTGGCAAACTTTTTTGTAATCTAAAGCCTTTTAGCTAACACTATGGTATACCTTTTTTCTGACATGTGTATTCGAGAATATATAGAAAAAAAAGGTTCCAGTGGAGAAATTATATACAGTCCGGTCGACTAAGTAAAGATTGATAACCATATGTTTACTAAGTATTCTATGGTAGAACAATTACATGTTACGGGACAAAGTATCTTATATGTACATGTCTATTATTATAATAAGATAGTGCGCATAATGCACTTATTCGTATGATTTTAGATAAAAAATGTTGAAATGAAAGAGTGTGATTAATAAACAAATTAAGCGATTAATACTTTAATTTCCATATTAATTAATTAAGTCGTATTAGGAATGTATTGCATATTCGAAGATCAGCGGTAGTAGTATGCAGCGTAGGGAGACGCGTAACTGTACGCTGAGTAGGCTAATGGCGCGGTGTAGGCTGAGTAAGCTACAGGTGCTGTATAAGCCGCAGCGACGGGAGCAGTGTAAGCTGCTGCTAAAGGTGCTGTGTAAGCCACAGGCACTACAGAAGGCTTAGCGGCAGCGAAAGCCAGGAAGCAGACGAATACGAACTGGAAGAATTAAATATTAATTAAACATAAGTTAAAGCCCAACTGTATACCACCAACAAATAATAAACTGAACTGTTATTACCAGTTTGAACATCTTGATGATATTGTATCGAACTCTGATTGTCGAATAATGTCGATAGGCCGACATCTACCACTTTATAGTACGTGTAATGAAGGTTAATACGCGACTGAAACGATCAATTCACGAGGGAGGTTCTTGCAAGAAAGAATCGATACTTCGGCTTGGTTAATACTATACATTAAGAATTATAAATATGTGAATATATATTGGCTCATAAAAAATATGAAATTAAATTACCCGTGAAACCCTTCAGAAATAACAATTATAAAATGACATTCTATACGAAAAAGTAATGACACCAACGTTTCTCTAAAAAAATCTAAACGTTTCATAATGATTTAATAGCTGTATAATATCGCAAGGACATCAAAACCCATAAGTAACTCCGTAGATCTACATTAAATCGGCACATTGACCTCCATCTTGTGTGCAACTGTAGTAATGTAAGTTGTAGGCCAGACACGCACGGTGTGACCCCTGACGCAATGCGTTAATCGAGCTTTGCATTCTAAGTTGGACGATTCATATAATAGTGTTTGTCAAATGATTTAAAAGAAATAAAATTTATGCTTATACTTGAAATAAATAATTATTTCACATTATTATCTAGGGATTATAGAGTATATAATTTGAAATACGTATTAACTAATACAAATAATTTATTATTAAAACGTTCATATTGGAATGAAGTATTTGTGAATTAAATAGAAATATTTATAGGACATATTTAAACATTATTTCTCAAACAAAAACCAATTTGTAATTTTTGTTTTACCTTAGCAACAACAAATTTGTCTGTACGTTGTTACATAAAGCTATCCAAGATGCTTGTCGTGAATGTGTATCAGTAGTTCTTCTATGCAGTTAACAAACCGCCGAACAGAAATCATGTAAAGAATAATATTATGCCTTGTTCTGGCTATTTAAACTGTACGCAAAGTCCGATACAGCATCATTCCATTGACATCTGCAGTTGAAAACAATACTAAAAAAAAAAAGAAAATGTTTAAGCAAGTACGTATAAAGATTTATTTCAGAATTAGTAATTAATGCAACACTAAATATGTAACCAATAAAGATTTTAAAATCTATACCTATATCTTCTACTATACTAAATTATTACACAGGTAATCTTCGCTGCCCTGTTCGTCGTCGTAGCAGCTAAACCCGGCATCCACTCGGTAGCCTACAGCGCTCCATTAGTTGCTGCTCCAGTGGCGTACACAGCGCCTTATGCTGCAGCTTACGCACCGAGAGTTGCTGCCTACACCGCTCCCGTTGCTGCTGCGTACACCGCGCCAGTTGCTGCCGCCTACACCGCTCCCGTCGCTGCTGCCTACACCGCTCCCGTTGCTGCTGCCTACACCGCTCCTGTTGCTGCTGCTTATGCCGCACCTATTTCTGCATATAACGCTCCCTTAATTTCTGCAGCTTATAGAGCACCTTACTTATTAAAATAATTCTTTTTCAATGAACCGACTGATTAGACATGAATAAACGATAATGTAATCTTGTTAACAATTTTTTTTTATTTCATCTAATTAGTTCTAATAATATAGAAACTATCTATTTACTTCCTTGACAGGTTCTGTATAATATACGGTTAAGCTGATTTTAATAGATTTTTCGTCCTTAGGTTTTTTAAAGTTAGCTTATTATAACAATTTGAGAATTCTGATTCATTCTACTGAAGTGAATATAGAAAACAATTACGGTACTTATTTCAAAGAATCATCAAGCCCTTCTATAAAAAAAAAATGTTCGAATTCCGTAAACTCCAAAATAAATTTGACGTTAACATAATACAGTTAAAATATATTCATGCAATATTCGACAAGTACCATATAGACAAATTGAATAATGTTTAAGATTTTAACTTCAAAAGTCCATTTACATACTTAAGTGTGATATCGATCTTTGCCACCGCAATAAATATTCAATGCGTCTATCACCATAAACACATCGAATATTTATTTTGTTAGACAGTATGAAGAACGTCGATAAGCTAATTGCTATCAAAATTGCTAGAACTGTTTCTATATCTGAGGTTTAAGTACTACCTAAGTAGTTCAAGATAAATTTAGCGAACAGTTATATCTTTGCAATTTTTAATCAATAAAAGATGTATGTTTTAGTGGCCTTTTATATAATACCATATACTTAAATAAACCTTTGATACCGATCCTAGCTAATTTGTTTTGGATCATTACAGCTATTAGAGCGTTCAAGACGTGAATTGAATAATCACACATATCGCACACAGGCGTATCACATTTCGCCTAAAGGTTTATTGGAGACGGGAGAGAATTTATAAGATCCTTTGACTTATCAAAGGACATTCCGACTCGAATAATTTAATAATAAATGATCAAATGTCGATACACTGTAAGTGTACTCAAATTCAATCAACACTACTTAAGTGGTCATTAATTAATGTCTATTTGCCTAGTTTAGATTAGTTATAGTTTAGTATACATCTAATATATAATATTCTTCTGTCACGGGGTGCGTAATCGAACGCCTCCGAATCGGCTTGACCGATATTGATGAAATTTTTTGTGCTTATCCGGTATCTATGAGAATCGGCCAACATCTATTTTTCATCCCTCTAAATGTTAGGGGTAGTCCATCCCTAATTTCTTTTTTTTATTTTTCAGACAACATTTTTAATTTCTATTTTTTTATGATACAGCATATAAAAATACATACAACCCCCAATGTTCACCCCTCTACATTCAACCCGTATTTTTTATGTGGCAAAACGACGTTTTCGGGGTCAGCTAGTATTATATAAAAAGTTAACTAGTTATACATAGATATGAAATTAGTTCCGTGCGGAAATTAAAGTTAGATTATGAGTCTAAAGCATATCTGATTTGTATAGTTATTAATATGTATATTGAGGTCAGACATATTAAATATCTAGAAGTAGTAGTCGTAATAGTTATTGCGGTTATATTATAACCAATAACTTTTTGTTTGTAACTAACAATAGTCAGGCTTGGTTATAATGACATCATATTCAAATTGTTTCCAATCCTACTTAGACAAAGGCACCTTAATGACGTCACTGGCCTTCCCCACGATCCCGGTGGCCTGATAGCTCATTTAACCATATTTAATGTGACATTTAGAGGGATACAGGCTAGTAAAGGTCAGGAAATATCGTTACTAATCTTTTTTTGCCGTGCATCTGTGGTTTCATGGATTTGAACATCATAATTAGGTATATTGTTAAATTCAAATATGGTTAATTATAATAATTGAGAGTTATATAGCGTATAATTTGAATTTATTTAAGATTTTTAATTCTATTATTTTTTGCTTATTTAATATGCCTATTTTTTGGTCTGGTAATTTACAAGCAATCAAAATATCCACAAGCAATCAAAATATCCACATATAGAGTATAGATTACAGACACGTGGAAATGATGAAAAAATAAATGATGTTACTGAGTATTAGCTATACAAACTAATTATAATTTAAAATATTGTGGTATTAAAAAAAATAAAAACGTAAAATTATTGTATTCCGATTTTTATAGCAATGTGTTTCTTTGAGATTGCTTACATTATCTAACTGTAAAAGCAATACTATATTTCAAAAAGCCTTGATATCAAGTTCAAGGTTCTTTTTCATGTCCGTCACCGGTTAAGGATGTACAAATAATTTGAATGCGACCAAAGTACTCATCGAATGTTCTACACATAGTACGGATCCTTATGATGATTAGAAGTATATTATACATGGTGTTTCTCCATAAATGTAGAAGAAATTGCTGACCGTTTGATTTTTGTTATTTTCTACTGTTGAAATAAAGGCGAATTTGTGAATAGCATAACAAAAACTGTACGATAATTCATTATAGCCTTGTTAATAGTTAAAAAAAACTTAAGTAACACCCATCATAGTCATTTCAATTAATTCAGTTTTCAACCAATAAAAATAACATGAAAATTGTTTAGTAGTTGTTGTCAGAGTTAGTCATAAAATCATACAAACATGATTGTCAGATTTATAAAACCTAACATTTTGCGGCTAGAGTTAGGACTGATTTTAAAACATATTTCAGAGACACTCAATAATTTTGCTTATCTTCTGGTAATTAAAATTATAAGTAGGCAACGAACAAAAGTATTTACATAGTAAAAGTAAGATATTTCCTTCTTAAATGCGATTTATACAATTATTTGCATATAAGTTAAAATATATAAATCCAGTTAGGCTTGGAAACATTCAAAACACCCTTTGCACCTAAACAATGATGCACACTAAGTTTATTCAAGGCGCGTAGAGTCCCGGTCGTACGTCCTTGCAATGTTCCAAAGTGGAGCCAAGAATCGGGTGTCATCACTGCCCTCCTATATATTAGCTGGAAAATACCTCATCCAGTCAGTGTTCAGTGAACAGCTTAAACAAACAATTAAATCAAAATGTTCAAATTCGTAAGTGATTTTAATTATTTTTAATCAGTATAATATATATTTTAAAATCTCCACCAATTATATATTAACAAATAGTTTGATTTTGAATATTTTATTTCGTAATCTAGGAAAACGAATGTTTAGTATTGGTTTAAACTTGATTAAATAATTAATTTTAACTTAGCATTGTACTTGTAAATAATTTTAATTTTTGACTTATATTTGTATTTATATTTAGTACAATTATTCAAGTAACAATATTTCTGCGGGGAATTATGTTAATTTTATTAGAAAATGGTTCAGATATTCTTTTTTAAAGATATTAAAAGAAAGTGGAAAATCCTTTTAAATGTCAAAAGCAGAGACAATCCTTACGAAACTTAGCACACGATGCACTGGCTGAATAGCTATTCTATTATAAGTATTTCTTTAGTTCTTAGTAGTAATTTATTAAATCAATCGTATTATATTTTAAAATATGTGATCCCTTTTGCAAGAAGTTGCGTAGGTTTCTTTACAATAAAGTATAAAAAGATTAAAAAAATTGATTTCGTAACAAAGATATGGATGCTGCCTCCTTGACCTTATAGAATTAGAGACAGGACACTTTTTGTTTTCGAAGAGCTAGAGCGAAAAATTCTCGTACTCTATATAGTTTTGAGCGAATGTACCTGCGTACTCATGTAGCATTTCTTAATTGTTTTCGTTTCACCAATCTTTTCCCTTCACAGCAAGTAGTTTACTTATTAGTTTTGTTTGTATTGCGTAGATGCAATGGATTCGAACTCAAGTCTTGATAAGTTTAAAAGACAATAAAGAACACATTTATCTTTAAAACTAGAAAACGACAATCAGATCTGCGAAGATGCTAAAAATATAAATAAGGCTTTTTTCTTTTTCAGCTGATCTTCCTTGCTCTGCTGGCCTTTGCCGCAGCCAAGCCCCTAGTTTACACTGCGCCTGTAGCAGCAGCCTACACCGCGCCTGTTGCCGCTGCCTACACGGCCCCAGTTGCGTATTCTGCATACAGTGCCTACTCCCCGGTAGCCTACTCGCCCTACACTTACGCAGCGCCATACTACTACTACTGAACGATCCGGATTTGAAATGACCCTCGCTTGCAATGTTTATTGTAACATTTGATTATTAAGGCTACATAATAAATTATTATGCCCATTCTTTGGTTTTATTTTGGTATGTTAAAGCGTAAAAATAAAGCTCCTGTTAGATTTATGCAAGCAATTTACACCCCATACCTTTTCAACCATTACAATATCTTATATACTAATAAATATGATTGATCTTATTGCAAAATTATTTTTGCATTATTATTTATTTTTTAATTGAATATGAAAGTGGTTATATCATAATTTTTTTATCGGAATCTTTATTCCGTCTAATATCTGAAACAGCTGGAGTGATTTTGATAAGACTTTCAGTCGATTTCATTATATATTATATAAGTTTCTCATCATAATATGTATTAAGATAGATAATACATATTATAATGAGAAACTTATATAATATATATTTAATTATCATCGTAAATAATGCATAAAATCAAGGTGGAGAAATCGCAGGCCAATGCAAGTCTGATTATATCTTATATATGATTGATACTTCCGAAATTTATCTATTAAAATTCATTTAACAATAATATTAAACAAGAGGTTTATTTATAACGACGGTTCCCCTTAGAAATTAGTGGTTATATAATTTGCTAAACCAACATTAATACTTTAGACTCAGGTATGATGTCGATAATTTTAAATAGTGATATGATGTAAATTTATCAAAAGAAATAACTTTTAAAACATGGATGAAGATTTTAAATACGTGTCCCAGAAGGCATAATGATATGGACTTTTTGAGGCACTCTACGAAGACAATGTAATTTATGTGAGAAAATAATTTTCAAACGTGCACCGGACGTCTGACTTCCACTAAAGTCAGGTAAAACCTAGAGACGTGTCACTAATTGCCATATATAAATAAACATTTAAATAAGCGAGTAATTCTTGTATTCACTTGTAATTTTTAGGCATCTATGACCACAAGGCCGCGTAAGAAAAGATGATTTCAGATCTTTTAGTTCAGTCGTATTATATTATACATTCTTTTGTTTATGAGAAAACTATTCAGTATGACCTTGGGTATACAATTCAATTCACCAATTCCAATATACTATTCTATTCATCACTTTGTATCTATTTAACTCGTCCAAAATATATAAGCTATTGAAAATTACAAATTTTCAGTTGACCAGTGGAGACGGTGAGGAACTGCAAGAATAACCAACATGTTTTTGACACTGGTGAGTTGAAATGTTGATTTTCTAAATTATTTCTTAAAAATAAATGAACAACTGTTAATTTTTAAAATATTTATGGAATGTCGTATAAAACATACAATTTCATAAAATTTACAATTTATAAAGTTATTCTTAACAAATCACAATAATAGTTATATAGTCCAAATTAATTTAAACACTTTACAAGATCTAATTACAAAATAATAGTATATTTTAGAAATAAGACCTTAGAAAAATATATATAATTTTTATAATATTCAAGTATCCATTATATAAATATTATATTCTTTTACTAACAATGGCCCTTGGTTTTACGGACTGATATTTTATGAATAGACGATGATGATCTTTTAAAATTGTATTCCTATAATAAGCAACATATATACTTTCACAGTTATTTCGACTTAATCTATTATTTGATCTTAAGAACAGACTACATTTTATTAAGAGAATACAGATTAATGAAACAGTAAAAGATATTAAAAATAATTGCTTTGATAGGTAACCGTAGCAGTATTGGCGTCAGTTGCGACGGCAGATCCAGCAGTTGTGTTAACCAATGGCTTCCTTTCATCACCACTCACTGCTGCATATGTGGGCTCAGCATCCGCTCCATTAATCGCCCCCGTGGGTACTGTGAGCAATGTAGCATCACTCGCATCAGTACCAGTACCCGCCGTGGCCGGTACTTTGCCTTACACTGCAGTCTCGGACTACAGATACTCTTACGGTTCAGCTCTGAGTTACCAAGATTATGCTCCAGTCGTAAGCTCTGCAGCATTACAGCTACCGTACCAGGCACTGCCATACGCGTACGCTGCCGACTGGTATTACCGGAAGTAATATTCAACTAGATATCAATACATAACTAATTCAAGTACACTGTAAAAGTGAGTTAATCGGCTATATATAATTGTTGAGATATAATTCTACCTTCATCAAGGTGATTCTGTTATTGTTGATGTTTTAAAATATGCAATTCAAATATATTATAATTATCTAATCTGTTTGTATTTCTTATAATATAAAGTAATTAAAATAGTTACATAGATTAATTGTAGTATGCATCCAGAAATTACTATGTTGTTTGCACTAACAACACTTAAAAGTAACGTTAAAATCGAATTAAGAATGTTAAAAGGGTGTAATGGTTTCCATTACTACTAGTGTAATGCAATTAATTAAACTGTACTAATGAAAAGATGAATAGTCCGCCAAGAAATGTTAATAGCCATATTTTTAAATTAAATCTGCACTAAATTTCATTTATATTTGCTTACGAATATAACCGTTTATACATTTGCTATCTATGGGACTTAATTTGATAGGATTTTTTAGTGAGACTATTTTACAAAACTAAAATCCAATTACATAGATAATATTCAACTTGCTGTTAAAATGCAGTACGCGTTTACATAGTAATAAGTTATCATATTTACATAATGTCTTGTAATTTTGAAACCTTGGCCTGTACCGGCTAGTTAAACATATTAAAATTATGGTGCTTTTAATAAATTCTTAGAGACAATAAGAACTGAATAATGTACAAGACAAGAATTTATATGTTATTATTATCCAAATTAACATACTTTTTTTAATGATTATTATAACTTGCATGCGACAAATTTTATACTACATAATTGCTAGCTCGGCGGTAATTTGTATGCTTGTGTAGCAACCACGTATTTTTACCCTCAATATCCCTGGTCCTACATATTAGACGCTTACTATTTTTATTATATAAATATATCGACTAGAAAATTAACCAAAAACTATAATATTCTGAAGAAAACTGTAGAATAAATTATTTTCATTATAATATTATATATATTTCTTACTTCCAAACCACATAATAATGTTTCATTATAAAAATTATGAAAATCTCCTAAATTCTATTTTTTAAACATGTTATAGGGGGGCAAACGAGCATACGGCAAATGATTACCGTCGCCCATGGACATCATCAAGACCACTCGGTCTTGGCGACGCGTTGCCCGTCTTTGAGAAACTTACGGAAAGGAATACGCTAGATTCTTTAAAGCATACCACTTAAATTTAATAAAAATTAAAACGTAGTTGAGAAAAAAACAAAAGAAATAAATTGATTTTTTTTTATTTGCAGAACTGTAGTCAGTAGTCACGCTGAGGGTCTGTAGTTTAATACCTCACATTTTCTTAAAGCTAAGTATGTAATTTGAAGAGCTAGGTTCGTTTGGGACGATCACATCTTGATGAAGTTTTACCGTATGAAGTAATTGTATGCGTATGGGAAGGCAGCAGGGAATCCGGCAGCGTAGCCATTCGCATAATATGCTGCGGGGAACGTGGCTGGCGCCGTGTAGGCAATCACTTGCGGATCAGGCTTCGGGTTGGCGAAAGCCACCGCAACGAGAGCGAAGAAAACGAGCTGGAAAAATATTTTTTCTTTATGAACAATCATTTATGACCCTATTTATTTAATTTGGATATATATACTACACATGTTTAAGTACGCTTTTTTTCTATTCATTATCACATCAGATTTTTTGTTTTGAAATAATAAAATATGTTATTTGTATAACAAGTATTACGATTGACTACAAATACAACACATATCACGTGCTTCTTTAAATTTAAATCAGAATCTATTTTAATATTTTCTCAAATTATACTCGTGGTATAATTTGAGAAAATAACATACAAAGACGTAAATAAACTCTTTCAATAATAAAATTTTCTAGACTTTCATCATACTAGAGACTCAAAGAAATCATAATCATGTTTAATAATATTAAATTAAGCAACACAAAATATATTGAAAAAGAGCCTGTAAGGTTTTACTTTGTTGAAGTAATAATGCTATATACCTATGTTTTTATCAAGAACGACTTTGCAAAGACAGCGGGTCAAATGCCTAACGATAATGACAGGGAATTAAATTTGAGAATCTATTAATAAAATCTTAATCATACCAAATTTGATTTATATAAATGATTAGGAAATGGTGCAACGTTTATGAAAGGTAACGTCTTTGAAACAGACTAATACTACCATAAGTAAGGTATTATAGTTGAATAGCGAAAATAATAATTTAGAATCTAGAATCCTTCTTTTTAATATAACATAGTTCTATAGAAAAATTCATCGCCCTTTACACGGTACTGCACACATAGACATTAAAAATAAGTGAACGATATACTAAAGTCCTTTTATACTTGTGTTACTTATATGAATTAGTGGATAGCCATGTGATGAAGTAAGTGTTCATACAACATTATAATTAATGGAAGTTAAAGAAAATTGAACTTACGAATCTGAAGAACATTTTGCTTATCGCTTGGATGAGTTTTCTCAAGTGATATCTTTCATAGGACTGCTCCAGTTTATATACATCAAGATTGACCACGCCTCATACACTTGTCACTCGGCAATAATCGTCCTTGATCTTCAATATAATAATGTATTCGATGTACTAGCAAGCAACTATGTAAATAATTATATCCGTATTAGGCGGTTTCAATTTGCAATAATCAAGCTTAGGGTTGCACAGTTGACTTTCTAAGTATTTTAATGGTATTAATTAATTTCATACTTTAGTATCCTCCAGATATCAACTAACAAACAGTCGTTAGTTGGACTTTCGTATTACAAATTATTGGATAATTTTTGTCAACCCTAACTTTAATAAACGTTTTTAAGATATAATTATAATTGAAATAAACAAAACGAAGTCTAAAACTCGAACGTAAACGTGATTGAAGAAATATTCACTAACATCACATTTTATATAGGTAATTATCAGAAGATAAGGGAAAATTATAAAATTATTATTATAAAGGTAATTATATATTTTTACATCTCTAGATTTACTTTTAGTATCGTTAGAAGAAAATACTAACCAAAATAGCACGGTATTGTTTTGTAATAATTCATTAATTATTAGAGATACCATCACTGAAAAGATTCACGTGTTAATTATCTGATATAAAAAAAAATAAGATTCAACAATACTTTTATGTTGTTTAAAAATGCCCTTCAGATAAGATTATACCCTAATTATAAATTAATGAGCGAGAATTATAACTTACAAACGATAATTAATTATAAATTAATCACAAGCTGGACTAAAAAATTTAGATTTTCTGATTACTGTTTGCAATGGTGTAATAGTTTTTTTTTTATTTTATAGGATATATGGTAAGTCAAGTCGTATTCAATATAGATTCTTAAAGATCTTTGTAACAATTCAATGATACATTATGTGCGACTGAGAGACAGGCAAAACTTCAAACAAGACCTCTGAAACTGTTTAGCTGTACATCATTTCTAATCTTTGTATGTGTGTTCGTTTAACCGTTAATGAACATGACAAATGAATTGTAAGATTATTTTTAGTCCTTCTCGCTGGAGGCTTTGTATAATTATGCTAATTTTGACTGTCGAAATATTTCAAATAAAATTTCTAGATGTTTAATAAAATAGGGAAATTATACACACTTGCCTTATAATTGTAATCATTGTCAACAATTAACATAATAAATCTTACATAGTAAATGCACATATTTAATATACCTAGATCCATATTAATTTCTACCGTACAATACTTGGCTTCATGTTCACGTGTAGAATAATTATGGCAGATATTAAAATATTCAATAACTTAGACGCGATACTGTACATTTTATTTCTATTCATTTACGTTTTATACCTAAAATAGTGAAAAAAATTATCAATGACCATATAAAAAACAATGCTTATTAAATTAACTATTATTTTTTGTAACTTTGGGGTATTATAAAGTGCGCGTTACCATTGAATAAACGGTTAGATTTTATCTTCGCCGCCTTAATAATAATTAATGACGCTTATTATTCCGCTGTAAATACAAAAATAATTATAAGGTTAATATTTTTCTGGGATTTTAAGTATTTACAAAAGCATCAAATAGCTACTATTTTTATAGAATATTCTTAATGATCAATAGTTTTAAACTCACAGAGAAAACAATTTATCACATATTTTAAAGCTACAGCAACTTCTAATAGCCAGACTTTTCCGATGTCATAATTATGTTAAATATTCAATTAAAATATTAAAAGAGAAGATTCGTCTTGCTTAAAAAAGAAATTAAAAGTAATAATAATAATTCGGACGAAAATAGCTTTTACCTCTTAAAAACTTACTTTTCTAAAAGGTATCGTAGTATTAAGATGTAACAAGGTGTATGTATATATTTCTATATTTATACTAGCTTCGAACCGATTTTTACACCTTGGGGTACATTATTGCACTTTTAGTAAGGATCCCTATTTTTTTTTAAGTCTAGAAGAATTTTTCAAATCGGACCAACGGTTCCTGAGATTAGCGCGTTCAAACAAACAAACAAACTCTTCAGCTTTATAATATTAGTATACATTTTACAGAAGGATTTTATATAACTATGAGTGTGTGTTACTAGAAAAACAAACATATGCATTTAAATAATTTATTGATATCGTCTAGGAAATATTACATTGTACGGTAAACCATTACAAACCAATATTAACACTATAAATGAAGCAGAATACAAATGATTAAAGCAAATTGAAGACAGAACAATCATTTCATTATGTAAGTATTATAGTGATTGAAATCATTACATTCTATGTATAAAAATGTCTTTTATACCTGGCATAAAGAATATGTACCAAATGAACACTTGCATCGAAATCTTTTATCAAACCTGCCCTGCTTGTGAAAATATATATTAAGCATAATTATTTTTGTTGTTTAATAGTATCCACTGTAACCAAAATTGCTATATGGGTATCCAGCGTAGCCGCCATAACCGCTGTAAGCTACTGGGTTTGAGTAGCCACTGTAGCCCCCATAGTAAGGATAACCACCGGAATATCCACTGTAACCATATGACGGATATAACTGTGGCAAAGACATGGCGACTGCCAACACAGCAAACAGTATGATCTGTAATAAATGATATTCCTTAAATAACAATAGATTATTTCGTAAAATAATACGCATACTTTGGAGTAAACTAGCTAATATTTACATAGCTCATATTCTCTAAAACCTATTTTGTTAACCTTTCAAAAGGAAACAAGGTCACGAAAATACATTACCAAAAATCTTTTCAGAAACTTAAATAGTCTAAATAAATTTATCTTTAACAATACTAAACGATCAAAAGAGGTCACAATAATTCGCAATCTTCAAGTTCACTTGGCTAATATATGAATGAAATATAACAAGATGTTATTATTATCTATTTTTATTATATTTATTACACAATAAAAGGCTTTAAAAATAATACTTTATTCTTATCTTTATTATACCGATATTTCTTCAGATATTCTAATATTTTTGTAGTTACTTATTACGTAGATACACCACAGTCGTATTAAGGGTTTATTTTTTTTAATTTGTTTTTGACTTAAAATTTAAAAAATGTCATATTTTTCAAAGTCAAGTTAACTAGCTTTATTTTGTATACGCCTAGGGCGGCACCTATCTTTAGGCTACATGATCTTACGAATCTTAGAATCAAAATATATTGTCATACTCGTAGTCAGGATGTTCTTGAACTTCAATAATTTTTATTTTGTCTCCTAAAGATCCCACCCTACAATGTATTTAAATGAATTTTCCTACATAAGTTATAAAAAAATTAGTATTTTATAAAAGCTCGTATCACTAAAAAAACTTACCAGTTTTGCAAACATCTTCTGGCTGATATTTATATTTCCAAAAACGTCTTTACTTCGTTGCCTTCCACTCACAAGTATCGCAATTAAACTGTATTATTTTCATGATATTTGTAACATTTATACATTAACCAAGTCCTTGAAATTATTCGTTACAAAAAAAACCTACAAAAGAACTCATTGGGAATCAATGTAAATTACAAACGTAGAAAAACGGCGAAACGAGCACTACATGAACAATAAGTACGCTTTGTTTAAAGCTACAATGTTCCGAATTATAAACAGTGCCGAGACAAATATAGTTATGTGTCATTATTTTTATAGTTAGCCTACATATCTGTCGTGTCGTTAGTATCAGTCCTTTAAAGGAGACAAGTAGTCAATTTTGAACGGTTAAATGAAAAACACTTTACGGTTTTATCTTATTCTTTTCTATTAGATACCTACTTCTTTGATGAACACGTAGAATTTACGCAGCTCATTAGTCGAAGAAAAACATGACAGCTACTTTACATATACCTGTTCCCTTTTCAGACGAATATACTCTATTTAAATATAAAAACAGTAATTTGAATGCATTTTGAGTATTTCTCTTGAAAGACATTGTTTTTATTTATTTGTAGTGTAACACAATTTTATCCGCTTTCATTCTACAGATTGAATGTGAAAAATTACAAAATCGGTCGGAGATTACCTGGGATATATTAACATATAGACCTACCCGCTTTATTTGTATATATCTCCCACGTTCCTCTAAAAAAAATTTTAAATGAATGTATTAGAATTCATTTTGTACTTAATACAGGCTCAGTCATAACATAGAGCTTAATACGTACGCCATAACGTTGTTACGATCATAATATTTTAAGCCTATATTACGTAAAATAGATATTTTAAAGTTTCGTAGCGTCCATAGTCGAATATTATGACGTAAACAGTGTTTAGTTACGGCCTAGTTTACTGATTTTTCTAACAAAATTATGCTCCTAAGTATGTTAATACATATAAATGTATTAACATAATATTATTATATTGTCGTATAATGACAATTTAATTTATCTAAATCTTAGATACTAAATTTAGCTTTAAAAATATTAGAATAAAACAGATTTTAAGTATGGCATTCATATTTTAAAATGTATTCAAGAAAATTAAAAATCTGGAGACATGTTCTTATTCTTCTTTATATTTTTTTTATACGTATTATTATATATATTAATATATTTTAATATCAATCTATTTTTTATTTAAATAATCGTTAGTATCACTTTATGTGTAATATTATTTATCCGAACAAAATTGTTTAGGTACTAGTTTGTTTGCTCAGTAAAAGGACAATTTCCATATAGATTTGACCATAGTTCTCTTGTCCATTTTCACTCTTAGTATTTAAGCAAAGAAATTAGGGCACACAAAATATGACATATAAAAATAACTTTGAAATTTCTATATCATATTTAATATGCCCATGTATGAAACATCGCCCATCTTTTGGATAAAATATTAAATTTACAATACTTCATTATAATTCTTGATTCCTAAAATTATAAATTTATTATTTCCGCTATAAAGTCTAAGTTGCTATTGTATCATTTTTTATGTCATATTTTTTTCCATTAAACAAATCTTAAATTATTATCACGAATTAATCATAATTTGATCTGAAAACATTAAATAAATCGGTATTATGATGAATAAAACAAATTAAATATAGTATTAGGTGTTAAATTTATTAACGTTTATTAGTTATCGTTTACAGAAAGTTTACTTTCATAAATCAATTTATCGACGCAGGTAGTAATCAGCTGGGTAACCCGTATATGCAAGAGGTAGACGGGCGGAGTACGGGGAGATAACAGACGGCACAGATCCAGGGTAGACATAGTCCAGGCCAGCGGTGTACGTCAGAAATTGAGGTGAAGGAGCAGGCTTTGGTGCGGCCAGAACCACCGCAAAAAAAGCAAAAATTCCAATCTATAAAAAAATAAGAAGTTATCAGAGTATGCTGTAGTTTTAATATAAGGTATTGTAGGATAAAGTCGACGGTTAACCATGTAAACTAAAGTATATATAGGAAAAAAATATGTATTACTACAGAATCACTTTTATAAATAGAATCTATTTCGCCTCCTTTTGGCTGGGCTTCCCCGCCCGACAATTGTGATATTTAAATATAATAGTAAAAGCTACTCTGTTATGAATAATAAAATAAATCAGAATGTTGTAGGCATTTATAGAATATCAACTTCATTTAAGTACAGAAATAAAATCAGGAGATAAATATTTAAAGTTAAACTAACCTTTTTACCCGGGTTCGTACGATTAGATAAAAAGTTGTTACTTGACATAATATGGAATGTGTAAAGCAATTTATATTAGATAGAAAAATCGAATATTTCAACAAGTTATGACTTTTAATGAATTCATTATTTAAATATTGTCACCGTTATGGGCTGAATCGACTTATGTTGTTATAAATAATAGTTGAAGTTATAAATAACTAAGTACAAGTTATCAGTAGGAAATAGCGTCTAATCAATATTAAATATTCTCATAAATAATTGTACTAACATAGTATTTATGGATATTAATAGAACCTTTAATGTTTATTCGTGTATTCAATCCTTTGTTACAAACAACACTATAACAAAACGTACCAAATTAAATACGTAAAATGAAATAATATTTAGATATTAGGAACAAATTTCTACTTATGTAGAATAATGGTTAGTTACTGCGCTCCCGTATCTAAAAATGTACAAAAACTTAAACACGTGTAAAGGACCATAAAAAGAGTTCAACGCGTTATTGTAGTCAAGTAATTATAACTTTTTCTATTGAAACTCGCCTTTGTAGCAACTTTTCTATTTATAAATATTAATCTTTGATGGGTTTAATTGTTGGAACATAAATTAAACCTTGGTAGAAAATAGAATTTTATACTTTTTAACTTTAAAATATCTTGTTACGTATTAAGTTTGAAGATTAGTCGTGACGTTAAGGGTTATACAACTGTAAATTCATAAACGTAATAATTACTAAATATATCAAAGCTTACCAATTTGTAGAACATTGTTGATGTTTTGTGTTTGTTAAAGCAATAGTGATGAAACTATCGGTGGTTAGGATTATATACAGAAAAGTGAGCCTTGAACTTCAAAATACAATAAGTTCCAATATGGTATCAATGACATGTGACAAGAAGGCTTCACGGAAGCTTAAAGTTACTGACAAATCGTTGATAATTAAGCGGATCAAAGATATTCTTGAACAAAGCTACGTCTATGTACGTAAAACCACATTTGAATTGATTAAGATCGATAACCTCTGAAAATGTTCCGCAAATGCCCTTAGAAATGAGACGATCAAATTAAAAAAAAATCAAGTTACACCACTGGGTATCGCTAGTATTTTTTAAAACCGTTCTTCAATCTAATGAAGAAAATTCAACTTATTTGTATTAGAAAAAACGAAAAGCAATTTGCGAATTATATATTAAAATATTAAATACATTTATTATAAACGATATTTGTTAACACAAGTAAATAAATTCGCCAACACCATCTTGGAAATAATATCACTTGTTCAGGCACGTGCTAAGCAGCCTACCTTGTATGGGATTGCACTACATCGACTATACTATTGTCAACTATTCATCATGATCTCTTTTGGCTTTCTTAGTATTGTCATGCTATTGTGATAATTTTTTGCTTTTAGAGGTTCCGGGATCGCGCAACTGTTATAAAAAATAAACTGCTTATATTCAATTCATTGAATGTACATATTATTGTTTACTTGATTTATATAATAAGACTTAAACCTTGCCCTTCAACAACGTTTGAACTGAAACATTTGATAACATCTATGAATTTTAATTCTATAAAAATGCAGTATTTATAGGATAAATAAAAACTAGTAGAAAATAAATTTTCAATCACTGATATAAATGAGCTGTCAAGATTTAGGCCAAGAATTGCCAACGATAACCGTGCCAGGTCAGTAAATTCTTCAACATTGATCATGTGTGGAATAATGATGTTGTTTGTAACCCATACAATTCTATTAAACAGTCCAACCGATGCCTATCAATTGGCAATTTTGCAATTGTATGTATGGAAAAAAAATTTTGATGCTATTTATACACTTAGCTGAGCATGAAGATTAGAATAATAAACTCACAGATACCTACATCATTATTATTCAGTATAATTTAAATAATTTTAATCTACCTCGAATTTTATAAAATGCTTTCCATTTAATATTCTGATTAGAATACACTCAATAAACAATATCAAACGTTGTTTTAATAAACATTCTCGAAGTACGCTAAACATTGTTGTATAAGTTGATGTTATGACCGCAAATTAATAAGCTTCGCAAAGTACGATAGTGCGCAGTGATATGACGTAACAAACATATAGATTGTCCATTGTTGCGTAATTCATATAAAACTATTGATAGATATTATGTGTTCGTCCGAACTGTCATCGAAATACCTTCTAATGAACTTGACGTAAATTCTGTACGCTTTGTTATGTAATCCATTGGGCTAATGACTAATCTAATTAAGAACATGTCTAACATATGTCCAATGCATACATTATCACATAATATGTTGTTCAATATTAGATTATAATATTGTTGCATCAGTACTACTTCATAGGTGTCAGAAATATTTGTAAATAGATCCGTATTTGCTATTATTTTTCATATAAAATTGATTGAGCTGAAAGCATAGTTCATCAGAAAAACTGAGTCAGCTGTATATTAAATTACAATGCGATCTCGTTAAATATATTTTATTTTCGCATTTTAGTAAAGTGATAGTTTTAAATTTTAATATAATCAAACTAGTAATATTTGAGATGTATGTATGTACATTGTAATTCCTACAAGTGTTGGAAAATTTTCACAATCCCACCGTGGGTAATTGATTCCTCGGAGAACAAACGTCACGGGTACAAATTTATTACGAATCACGTGCAAAATATAAGGGTCTGAATAAAAGATATTGTAGAAACACGTGTTTCAGAACACGCGGTACCTGTATCAAACACTAAATGTTAAAGACGTGAAATTTTATCCCCAAACGTGTGACTCAAACGTGAGCTTGCAAAGAGGGAAAGTATTGTTTATTTACGATACGATCTGTCATACTCACAACACTCAACATGAATTCTCTAGAATTTTGTTATTAAAAGACTTTGAGAAATTATTAATATACTTTCTAATTTTTTACCTGAAATCAATAAAATAATATAAATGATTGTGTTTGTAATACCAAAGTGACATCATGGTTTCTAAAATTATTTACGGAATTTCTAACAAACACACAATGGTTAGACTTTTTGTCTGTTTATATCAGCTGATCAGATGACAAAAACAGTTGATGCGCCTGGACAGGTTTCAACCGGACATTCACTGGTCAACAGACAATTTTGTAAGGAGTGAATTAGGCTTTTATTTAATGATTATATAAATAAATAGTTTATTCCTGTATACTACGTGAGTAAAGCCGCGGGGCGCAGTTCCTTTTAAATAAACGCAATAATTATGAATAGGTTTCTACAATAAATTATTATATGTAATTATTTAACTCATCAAACAAATGCACAGTATACCAGATTCTACTTAAGTTTATTACAGTACTAAGCTTAAGTTCAGTTTAAGACTTAAATTAAAAAGATACTTAACCTTTAAATATCAGTGAAACGTTAAACTTGAATTTAATGAGAGAAAATCTTTCAGAAGATAATATTGAACTATCGAAGTAACCCAACGGATTAATTTATCAATAATCGGTTGCACGCGTATTTAGTGTTCCTATGACAATTGAGTTATGTATTTTTTTTTATTTATATTGTTTGATTATATTTATATTGAAATGTAAAACTGTAATCTAAAAAGAATATAAGTCCATCCCGATATTTTATAGTGTTTGAATAAATAAGACAAGACGTGCTAATTAATGTTTTACTTTAAGGTAAAAGAACAATTTCTGTATTATTGATGCAGAAATTATTAAGCGCCTACATAAGATTAGACAGCAAAAGCAATACCGCGGGCCTTTTCTGTTTTTACATCGCTATAATTAAGTTTTTGTTCTTATACCTAAAAATTATTTTTCACATTTATAAAGCACTTAAAAGTAGAGTATTTAATATTTAATCAGGAGTGAGACAAGTTTTGTGATAGTATACGTGGGATGAGCCGAGTTGCACAACTCAATGGGGTGTTCATTACGCATGCGCCACCTGAATACTATATAACCAGTAAACCCGCCCTTCGGACGACAGTTTACGACTCACACTCGTGAACAACCCCATCGCTCTAACATTCAAATTATTGTCGAATATTGTGAAAGTTTACCAGAAGTAAATCTTTGCATTTATTGTCTTTCAGACAAACTTAAGAGATTCTCAATTATTTCTGATTTGGAAGTGTTAGTTTTGACGGACTTATGAAAAATAAATTGGAAGGTGAATTCAAAGCTAGTGATAGGTTTGCCGGTGATTTATCGGTGAACGAAGTAAGACAACAAGCGCCGAAATCTCGCCGTGAATCTGTGACTCCGAAGATTGTCGTGTGTCCACCGCTCGAAGAGATGAGTGAACCGATTGCAGCACCTCGGGGATCGCGCTTGCTGCAAGCGTTGAGTCGGCGTATCTCTCGTCGTAATGTCGACGATGACTCCTTGGGCAGCTCAAGCAGTAACGAAAGCATGTCTTGCGACACCGGCCGAAGTGATGACCCATCATCTTGCTCAACCAGTGACTCAGGTAGCGACGAATCGGAAAGACGCAGAAGACACCGGTCAACGGTATCTCTGCGACGTGTGTTCCAACACCTTAATATATCAAGTCGATCTCAATCATCTTCACCAACTGAACGTCACAGGCAACCGAAGAAGCAGACACAACCTAAACGTATTCTTCGACCACCTATCACCTACACATATGTGAGAGGACTATCTGGTTTACCAACGCAAAGGGTACCTCGCCACGCAGTATACTGTAATTCTGTTGGCCTCAATCGGTAAAAATCTCAAATATCGATAATATGTGGATATTCAAGATCAAGAATGGAGATCAAGACTGTTTATGAATAGAAATTTAGTCATATCAGTAGGTAGTAGAGAAACAATAATATCCATCTTGGTGAAAGGAAAAAATATTATCATAAAGGACCAAAATTTCTCAGAAAACCGATAATCTACTCTTCTCACGAAGAGCTGTAGGCTGTAAACATACTTGTCTAAAAAACTATAAGACTGGACTGTTAAAGAGATAGGTGCCCTAATAACTAACTTCATATTTTAACTAAATTTACTTCTATTGGCTCTAATATCAATACAATGTATTTTAAATCTATATGTATGTCAATAATGTTATGAAAATGAAATTATAAATGTGATTTAGGATCGATAACGGCTACCCATAACATGTTTGTTATATCTCATAAGTATAGTGCCTTTCCACATATTCACGATTTTGATATGAACGAGTATACTTGTTAGGCGAGGCTTAATTATTTACTAATACGTTTCAAGATAACTTGCATTATTTAGACATCTTATAGATAATATTTCACCGATTCAATACACCACATGTTTTCATAGGTTAATAGTATGGTAAAGGACACTTTTATTCAACTTTTTTCACGCCTATCACATGTAAATCTTTTAAGAATATTTTATTATTATTATTAAATTAAATAATAGCATTGTATCAAATAAATAGTAATCACGAAAGGAAATAAACATAATTAGGTACTGTTTTTGAAATTGTTGAAATTTTAGATTAGAAATTAATTGTTTAAATTATTTTAAAAAATGTTATTAAAATAAAAATTGAATAAGTTGAATAATTCCTGTTGAGTGTCAATAAAAATTGCAATTGCTGTATTGCAAAGGTACTAATAGAGAAATTAATTAGAGTCTAGGGAGTATTAGATAGTTTAATTATTAACAATTGTAAGATAGGTAATTTTTATGTAAGGTTTGATAATTAATAAAAATATTAAAAAATAAATATTATTTCTCATTTATATTATCCTCCCGATACAACCTTAAAAATACCTAAATGAACGCAGGTAATACGAGTGCAAAAACACTCTAGGCTTACGTATAAGTTACGAAACATTTTTCGAAATACCTTTTGTACTGATTTTTAAAAGATCGGACTTTCTCTATTTGATTTTTATGGGAGAAAAAGATGCTTAACTAAAATAGAACTACACCTCCGCGATTAATATTCTCAGTTAATATAATGAATCAAATTATCCCAGTTAGACAACAAAGGATCGCTTTAACTCGTTCTCTGTTGCGGTAATTTATTTGATTCAAGGAATTTGTTAAAATTTTCAAATCGATGATGTGCACACTTATCAATGCTATGCAGTAGCTAACCGTATAATATATGTTTTAATGAATGTCTTATTATGAAATAACTGCTATATAAACAATAGTTACAGCACATTCATGACATTTTATGTTACATAATTTTTCATATTTTGTCACAATATATTGGTCTCATTACAATTCAGAAGCATAAATTTGTATAAACATTTTCAGGTACAATAGTTATTATTGAAAAATCTAAGGCAATGTTTTATCCGATTAAAATGTGATTCAAAATTATAATTTTTCTTCTGAAAGCTATCAACATGTTAAAATTTATATTCTATTAGCCACCGTCGCAGGTTTTACTTCTCTAGATCAGGCTACGTTTGAGCTCTTTTTAAAAATAAACATATTTAGCTCATGCCAGCGTCATCCCTCACACCAGTACTTACGTTTCCCATACTAAATATATCATAATCTAATATTAGGTTAATAGATTACTTTTTAAAAATTTCTCAGAGTACATTAAGACTACATTTTGTTATTTGCTTTTCTTTAGCCAGATGAATATAACTAGAAAGAAACGTGGGAAACTTTCATATTCCTAATCTATAGTATTAATAATATAACCGTTATTCAGATCTACATAGTCTAATAAATCAATCAAAACAATTTCCTAGATTATTTCAGTAGTTTTATTCATCTTCTGTGTGTCCAGTAAAACTGTTTGTCATTCGACGTGTAATATTACCAACATATGTTAATATTACAAAGATTTTATTGCGATAAGATGTTAATAAGAAAATACTTAACAAAACTTTAAGAAAATTATTTTCATTCAATCAGGTTTGGACGTAATTATTTTTGATATGACAAAAAATACGTACATATTTAAAATTACGCCCCTTACCCGTAGAGGTAGGCAGAGATTATAACTTTGCACGTATTACAGTCCAGTATTATTCGATTCACTTCCACTATTTTCATGCACAACCGTAAATTTAAAACACTCTAGATGTGTTCTTTCCTCAAGAAGCCATCAATGTCTTCTCGGTTCGTCCTTCTATATCGACAAATAACTTTACGAAACTAACGTTTTCCTTTACCAAATCAGCATTAAGTAGGCGAATGTTTATCTTTCAAAATAGAACGGTCATTGTAATTATTCCTTCTAGTTAACAAAAAGTCAAATATAATAAATTTGTGCCTGAAATAAACTCTTCGTTCTGATTTTAGACTGAATGCATCAAAAGTTGAATATTCTTTTAAACGTTTGTTATGATTAAAAAAAAGTATGGTACGCCACGCAGTCACGTTGCAGGGCATGCTACGGAATTGCACCTTCCAGGCCACGCCGTGCCTATCATAACCCTCGTCAACGGAAAGATTTCTTAATAATTGTACTATGTTATTTATTGTTTTTTATTACTATTTACTTTTCCTCTAAACGGTATCTAATTGGTCTGAATTATTTGTTCATCTATACAAGTACATAAAATTGGAGTGTCTGTTTCTAATGTGCAAATAACCGCCATTTACTACTTTTAATGGATCTATACACGGTACATATACCAATGTACATTTTTCTCACAGTTTTTGCTTGTCTATCTGTCTGTTGTTCCGGCTAATCTCTGAAGCGGCTCGACTGGTTGTGATGGGTCTTTCATTGTCAATTAACTGATATAATAGAGAGTAACGTAGACTATTTTTAAATAATAAAATATATCTACTCTGCGCGTCCAAAGTCGCGAGTACAGCGGGTATTAAGATTTATTTAGGTAATTTCATTTTTCATTCCCGAAATATAAATAAATAGGTCGACAACACTGCGCAGAATAATTATTGATACGATGTGGCTGAAGTATCATCTACCATCAAGAGAACCTCAGCCAGCGTGACGAAGATGGTTATATAATATAAAAATATTTCCCCTAATATTAAGAGGATAGGAATTTTTCGATGATTTGAGATAGCATTAAATTATATATCTTTTAGTGCTTACTTTTTTAACATAATATTACGTTCTGAACAAATATTAACAGTACAGTATATTTTATTTGACCCTTACAAAACATAAGTATAGAGTATCCGAATTGGATATTCTTACCAGTTTTTCAAAACCATAATGGACGTAAAATAGTATAGATGAATTTACAATAATTTATAAGTCATAATAATTTAGTGTTTATATCACAGCTGAATAGCGTTCAATTTAATTTTACTGATTTTAAGTGAATTGAGGGATCGGAATATATGTAAATAAAAAAGAATGTTGAGTAACACTAAGGCACGAGTTATAACGCGAGGTCGTCACTCCATGGAAGAAAACCTGATGAATGTAGCAGAACAAGGCACATGGACACCGATACTTAGCACATTGCCGCGCGCATGAGAGCTTTTATTTATGGAAACTCGTAGGAGTATCGTTCGCCGTGTTGCAGAGAAAATAATTGATAAAATGTGCTATAAGTGCAAAATGCCATTTGATAGGTGATATTTTTAACATAAGTTTTTAGTGTATTAATACAAAATATATCTTATAGATAAAATTATAAGATATGTTTTGTCCATCTGAAAATTAATAATTTATCTTGCTTTGCAAAAATTCTAATCCTACAACAGATGATTTTAATAACATATTCTTCTCATTATTTTATTTTTCGTGCACCTGGCTAAACTTTCTGGTTACAAATAAATAATCTTATTTAGCAATTATACATATTTAATTGATAAAGTGTTTATACTTGTGATTTTTTTATTTGTACTTATTTTATTGTAGCAAGTACCTAATGTGTGTCTTTCAATACGATCACGAATACATTTTCTAGAAAGCAGTTAAAACATGTGAATATTATTATTATATTGTTTAATATTTAATATTTTAATATTGGAATGTATCTATGATTAATTAAAGAACGTATACGTATTCGGGAACCACGCAGTCAATTGAAATGAAAAAATTATCATGTTATGTACTAAATTTCCATTTATCTTATTTTTATCTGTCTTCTTATTTTATATACCTATATACAATATTATATACATTAAAATTACTGTTTTCATCAAAATAAAACGTGATTGTAAATAAAAACGTGCTGTGGTTATTAGAACCCATTAACATTGCGCAACCCGTTTCTTTCACAGCCCTCGTCCACGAAACACGGTAAACAAAGTATTTCGATATTTTTTCAGTGGTTGACTAGTCACGTTTACAGATCTCAGCCCCTGGAATCACGTTGACTGCGGCAAGGTATTACAACTGAACGTCAAAAGTCCTTATAATTATTGAAGTTGGGGTAGAGAAGCCTTTTATATTAAAAATTAGACGCAAAATTAATTTTTTAAAAATTACTTTTTCTCTGATCGAGTTATTTGATCGTTGACAAAGATTAAGATGTAATAAGTGTAGGTTAAGAAATAATATTTACGCTTATTCCTAAAAATAGATTGCCCAATGGGTACAGACGCCCCGTTGTCGTCCCATAATTGTATGTTATTTATCAGAGGTATTGCGTAGTAGAGCAGTCTACGTAAACATCTTTAAAAGTAATTACTGAATTTGTATTTAACCTGTATTCAGACAGAGATGTTTACATTATTTTGTAAGTATTTATTAATAAAAATATTAGTTTATATTGCTTTTGACCTGAATAAACCTCATACCTTCCTAAGAATACTTCAATTTTGTTCTTTGTGCTGAATATAAGAACTCGCTTTTTGTCCAATTATCCATGTTCAATTGTTCATATATAATGAATAAAAACGAACTGTTTGTGAATTGAATTAATTATTTATGGTCTATAACTGAGATATTTTCTAGCATGAATTAAGTGAACTTCTTGATCAAGATATCTAAAAACTTCCAATTGATATAAAAAACTAATCTAAATGAGAAATAAAATGCATAGTTATTTAATGTGATCAATATATTTTTGGAATATATAAACCGCATAATCTTACTTTTTAATTATATATTATAAAACTTATAATTTTCTTAAATTATAACTAGAAAATATGCACTTCAGCAGTGGCAGATTGTACCGAAAAACATCCACAGATTAACGATAGAATATTGTCTAACACTACTTCTACTGTTATTTTGCCGTAAAACTATATAAGTTATTTACTAAGAACTATAAATACATGTGAAATAAACAGTATCAATGGGCTATCCAATATACTGTTAAGTGAACAAGTTGGGGGTGGAGACTCAGTAGGTTTTGAACGAAATGCTTTCTCGAACTTTTATTGCTATTAAAATTTTCGTAAACATTGACGTTAGGCCTTAGCTTGTCTTTGGCTGTAAACCTAATAAATTCTAACCATTGTTCTGAATAAATATAACGTACGATTACCAAATGCGCCATTACTTAAATGACATGTTAAGTACAGAACAAATTTTGTAATCTATGTTGGTGTAAGTAGTACGATAAATCTTTATACAATTGGTCAAAATAATTATTTTCACCTATCGACCATTTCATTCATCGTGTACAGGTGGAGGATGGGTCCAAGGCTTGTACATGACGTCATTGGGCACAAAACTCACACCCCTCACCTCACAACAACTGCAGGCCCCTCTTTGACCTACTAACCCAAAATTATCTTCAAGTGACGTAGAGGATTGTACAACCATACCATTAGCAGTTGTTGCAGTTCCATACAATTTCTCATAGGAAGTGCAAAACTTTTTCTGACTAGTGTACTGAGTTTTCAATGGAAGGTGTTCCGTTGATGAGTAGCGGTTGTACCGCAGTGTTGCGCACTCACGGCATTTTCCTTGTGTGAGTCTTGTCGCTGGTTCTCCCCGACCGTCCTTGCTGCAGACTCGAGGTCTTTTATTATATAAAAATATAATAACTAAGTGTTATTATGTAAATAGCAAAATTACTCTATACATTATAGAAATATGTGAATACTGTAAGGGTAAAGAATTAAAATACAACTACACACATGAAACAATTAATTCTAAGTTCATAAAGTTAAATTATTTTGTATTCTTTGAAGCTGATTTTCAATTGTTAAGAAATGTATAATAGCAATATTGTTTCCAATTTCTTGTGATACAATATATTATAACTATTTTCGTATAAAACTAAGATCACCTTGAAGTAACGAGTTAAATAAAATTGAGGTATAAAATATTAACGTTGCCTTACGAGGCATTATATTTTAGACATAATTCACACAAACAAGTATTGTTATATTTTTACTAACCCTTTTGATTAAAGCAAAATCAACTAAATTGTTGAAAAACATTTATATTTTATTGAGAACATTCGTTATTCATAATTATGTCATTATTATCTTTTTATTGATTATTATTTAGTACGAATTAAGGGCAGCAGCATTTTTAAAGGTGCAATTATCGATGACCATATTTAAAAAAAAATGCGTTCCATATTAAAATATTAATATAGTCACTTAATTAAACTAGACAACTAAATTTGGTTTAGTATTCGTATTAACATTTTTAGCCATTTTGTAGTTCTGTTTTTTCTTAAGATCAAGAATATTGATCGCTTATATAGATCTATTATTAAAGAAAAAAAATTAGAGTAAATATTACTACACAATCCATCAAGGTTAAAAAGAATTATATTATAAGAACACTATTAAATTTAATAATCTCAAATTGAAACCACCATAATGTTCTGCAAAGCAACATTATTGGAGCGTAAGTACAGCTAGCCTAAATCGAAACATAAAATACTTAGAAATTATATTATTGATTTATTGAATAAATAATATATTAGTATAGATAAAACATTGTCTCTTTATTTATCTTTTTTTGCATACACGTCTAAAATAAATATTTCTAGGCATTTTTTTTATAACTTTTATTGTTCTTATAGTTAATCGTTCTAATGCGGCAATTGGATTCTCAAGAACTTCTTAACTGCGGATTGCTTGCAACGCTCGAGGTCTTTGACCGGGTGTCCTAGTTTTATCTTTGACGTCACAGTTACGCCCCCTGACGTCACGCGCTGGGCCCCCATTCAGAAGTGGAACATAGGCCCCTTTAACATGCACCTCACCCATCCCTGCACAGTTTCATGCAGAACCGAGGTTATACTGTATACTGGAGGTCATTTCGGCCCTCCGTCCTTCTATTTATAAAGCAGGAAATATGAAAAGCTATCACAACGTTAAGATTTGCAGGTTGGGATAAGATTAATTAATTTATGATCTATAAATATCACAATTTTAGTATCAAATCTCGAGGTGCAAACTAGACGTGGCTGTATATTCGAATTATAGCATACAGAATATACTTTTAAAATTAATTATGCCATAATTAGTAATAAATAATAATAATAATAAATAGAATTTCTGAACTTTACAAAAAATTAAGGGAACACGTGTAATTATTATACCGACAATCAATCAATCAATTTCAGCCCTGAAAAAAATATCGAAGTTTGACATGAAATCACTAATTTTAACTATAAACTAAAACTCTATATATTAAAAAAATATATATATATTATTAATAATATATAGTGATTGCTGTCCCTATTTAAAGTTCAGTATACCTATCTCATGTGACGCGTACACCCCATGAATGAACATAATCAATATGCAAATCAGAAATTATCGCTTGAGCGCTTATAAAATTTCAAATCTGATTAGAATAAGGAACGTCAATAACGTTACTATGGCAACCTCTAGAGAAATATTTAGTTAATAATTTGTCTATTCGATGATGTCTACGTCGACTATAATATTGATACATTAATGTGTTGCTTATCAGATTCATAGCAATGAATCTGATTCCCTCGGAAGTAATTTAATTCTGTTAAATAAATCTTGTAATTATAAATAGGTAAAATGATTACACAACCAGAATAATATTATTGTTTTAATAAACTGGAGCAAGTGCTGAATAGAAACTTGAAATGAATTTAAAACGTCTATTAATAGAACGATCCTTGACACAAATAGCGAGGGTCATGCCCTTTCGAGAGCATACGATGAAAACTGAAGGTTTTGTTCAATGAACATTAATATACTGAAACATTCTAAATGAACATTTTTCTATATACCAACGGCCCCTCTCGTTCGGATGTTAAACGATACTAAAAATCTGTTTTCTAAATATAATTTGGATATATTCGGTAGTGGGCTTGGTACTTTCAAAAATATTTTAAGTAGGTTCTTAAGCCAATAATTGTATAAATGTATAGTTTTGAGTATTTTTATTGTTTTATAATACACAATTCTTTCTGAAGATGTATTTTATTTTAATGTATGTATGTAATATATATACCTAATGAGTAAATAAAAATGTTCAGTCCAAAAAAACAATTAAACCACAACACTCAACTCTTTATGACTAAAGTTGTAGTGCTATTCAGTTTTGTTTTAAATTAGGCGTGTATTAGAGTTTCAACCGTGTAGTAAATTGATTATTTTATGATCATCTTCGAGGTTTCTGTACAAAAAAATAATCAAAATAAGTTCAGGGAATAAGGTAGCGAATCATAACAAACAAACAAATTCTCTTTTGCATTTATAATATTAATTTAGGATTAAAAATATGACATACTATTAGGGGATTTTAACGACGAAAATGAGCGTTAAGGCAGATTAATAAACTGGTTATATAAGCTATTCGTTGTTAATTTGATGTACAAGAAAAAATATGCAAAAAGAACTTCACATTTACTATCTATACAAAGCTCCACTCTCACGATGAACAGCTCCTCATTTCAATGAACGTGTGAACTGGGTCACCGTGGTGCAGCCCCGATCGAAGCCTATCATCAAGTACTTACTGCTGTAAAGAATATGTTTACCATATGTCACAAAAGTAAAGCACTGTTTTTTATCTATTACAAAT
>JAOSYY010001706.1:8775-34434 GCA_025727935.1 Hebomoia glaucippe
AAATATTGTGATATTACTGAGATGTCGCTAAAAATTTATAGGTTTTTAAATAAGTCACTAGTCAGCCATATTCATTTATAAATTACATCAACTGTGGATCTTTTGGTATTTCTGTTTAGTAAAGAGATTTAAGTAAGCCTTTTTTTGAAGAGGAGGAAATGCATAACGCCTTCTATTTGACAGCTTTTCAGCTTTTCCACCATCCGCAGGCCTATGGGGTTGCGTTTTTAAAACTAATATTATGGCTATTGATCAGACCTTTAGGTGTCTAAAATTATATTTATTTATCATTAATTGTTCGTTTGATAAAGGTTAGATAAAAAAATAACAATTTATATCTAACAGAAGGCACTCAGTAATTAATATATAAGTCGTAAGGTGCTCTAAAAAAACCCATCTATTTTTCCGTGTTATGCAAATCGATGTTTTTTAATTTATAAATATAAATTGAATACATTTATATACTGTGTACGTAGACCTTGCTGTACAGAAGAGATAATTTGATTATTTTAAAATATACCATTGTTCTTTGTTGTTCCTAGAATTATAATCAGATGGAAATGAACTGGTCAAATGGCCTGCTACGTAATTTGTAACTCCAAGAAGTGTATGTAATATTAAGATCGCAATCATTCTATTATTACCTAAGATTTTTCTAGAATTATTACGTCGTACAGACATATTGTTGTGTTATAGTTTCTCTTTAGTAAAATTTAACATAGAAAAACGTATGTATTTTTTATTTTTATCATGCTGGTGGACTGAGCGATATATAATACTTGATTAGTAAAAACAAAATAGCCATGTTAAAAGTAACAAACCTTAGCGAAAAATTTAACGCAATGTTTTACGAATAGAAATTGAAAAATTAAAAACAGTTATATTAATAGCTTAAATAGTGAAAAGTCTGAACTTTTATAACGTTACAAAACGGTAGTAGTGTCCAATTATTTCGATTCGTCGGTTCTTATTTTGAAAGTACTTATGATTTTAAGCAAAAATAGCCTAATTTACACCTTTCAAAATTTTCGATCTACAAGAGAAAATACCATCGAAATTGGTCCAGCCATTATGGAAATTACCCGGATGAATAATACTGATAAATAATAATACTAATAATACTGAATCTTAAATATTTTTATTAGTGAAATTGAATTGTCAAAAAGATAGTAAGAGATGCGCATTGTTTTGTCAACACCCGCTTAATTTACTAAAGCTTAACGGTAATTTATATTTAAAAAAAAACAGAATGACACTTTCTTAATGTCATTATCTCGCCACCTCTCATAACTCACACGCAGTGTAAACACAAGTGCAAACAATGACTGACACACGCCAAGGCTGTGTAACGTCGTTTGGTACGCCGACACAGCACCGTGAAGGTTTAGGTTATATATTACCATAAAGGAAGGTTTTCACTGCATTCACCTTATGAATATATACTTATATAGAGGAATCATTATTAGTAAAAAATTCACTCTTTTTTATTTCACTTTTAGTTACAAGACGTGTTGTAGGAATTATAAAGAATACATAACTAGTATATAATACATATTTCACTGGTATAATATAGATATAATGATCTTCAGACGTGCTTCCGTCGTGCAGCCTATATAACGAGTGTTAGGGGACCGCTCCCGAAAAGTAAAGACAGACGATAGTACGCATGACACCTTTGATGGTGGTACGGAAAAATTAGATCCTGACTAAAAAAAATCACATTTTTAAAACGTTTAATTAGCTATATTTTGCTCTATCATGTTAGTCCAGCTGTTTTTGTTATCATGTTTCATTGCTGGTTCAACAATATATTTTAGCTATTGCTATATTATAATACATATGTCAGCTACAGTATACTTTGGTAAATATACCAAAGAAGTATTTTTTTTCCGCTTTGTCTAATAACTAAAAACGTGGAGTTTCCTTTGGCGTTAATCATTATCCTATGCCAGAGATGGTAAACCAATGGCACGCGACACGGAAGTATCCCACGTTCCTGATCACTAAATTCATAACGCATTTTGAAAAAGAAAATTGTGCATATTAATAATAAATACTAAATTGTGCATATTAATAATAAATACTATCTATTTATTATTTTCGCAATAATCATAAAGTTAAAATTATTTGATGGCAAGTCTATCTCATTAAACATTTGTTTACAAAATGGCATGTTGGTACGCGAAGGTTCGGTATCCCTGCCCTATGTTATATAGCAGTATGGGGATTTCCATTGCGTTCGAACTTTAAATATAAAAAAAGTTTTGTATCATATCATTATCTTTTTTTATGGAAAACAGTTTGTACTTAATTACAATGTATGTTGAATATGATTTGGATCAAATGGACGCTAAGACTGCGGGAGATTCGTTTACTGTTTACTCCATATAAAAAAAGAATTCATGAGAATATATAATCTACAATTGCTACATAACAAGGATATAATATATTTAAACTTTGGCAAATACAACTACTTGAAGAATGAAAATGCTGACACTAAAAATATTTATATACGAATTCTAGAAATTGCACATACTCTCAGTAAAAATTCTTTTAAAGATGATTTTATGTAGTTTTTTATTGATACACACACCGATTTCATATTATTTTGCGTCTAAAATAACGAAAAAAAAAAATGAATTTAGAAGTTTGTTTTTGTTTATATAATAGAACAAACAAGCCATTGTGTTGTCGATGGCACAGGTTCATTCAAAATGACACGAGCTTTAGTGGACCTGTTGATATTTACTACTAATCGAATGTTTTTGGAGAACGATAGTACTTGCCGTGTTCCTGGCAGGGTTAAGATTTTAGTTTCCACAGATGAGGGATAGAACAGGGAGACTTTCCCGTTTGTAAATGATTGCGTTCATCTATTCGCATTTCGAACTAAATAATCGCATACTAATCTTACAGCTGGAGAGTTTGTTTGTTTGAACGCGATAATCTCAGGAACCACTGGTCCGATTTGAAAAATTCTTTCAGTGTTATATAGTACATTTATCGAGGAAGGCTAGACTATATTGTATTTTCAAAAAAATAGGGATCCTTATTAAAAGTCCAATAATGTAATCCAAGATGTAAAAATCGAAGTAAACGCGAGTGAAGCCGCTGGCAGAAGTTAGGTATAAATAATAGTATAAACCGGCCTTTTCGTTATATACGTACAGCAAATTAACCTCTTACATAAAGCGAGATTACATAGCATTACATGTAACAGACTCGGACATCAATTTAGATATTTAGCGTACAACCGCGACTGTCATTGTCACGGCCGCCTTAATTTTTCCACGTTATATTTGCTTCGCCACTTTGCATTACTTAATTTGCAACAATGTTATAACATAAACGTTACACTCATGATTTTTCATACTATAAATTAAATTACAAATTGGTTTATGGAGTGTTGAAAAAATTTAATGATACCAAAAAATCTATGTTCCGAGACTAGTCAATCCGCGCAACTTCGCCTACGTTACATGTGATATTAACATGTACGAGAATAGAACATAAGCTTTTTTCGTCAAAAAATACATATGTATAACAATTTTCATAATATTCGGTCAAATAGTTTTTGGGTTTATCGATGTCATATAGATAAGAGTATTTTTATCTGAAATTGTTTTCGATTAAACAGAGTACATATTGATTTCCATTGTAATAATTTCACTTCTTTTCTAATGACTTTTTATTTTAAAGATGTCCGCTTTGGAATCATTAAAGTTTGTAAAAATAAATATCAGGTAACAGTTGATTTGATGATTCTAAGAAATGATTTTTTATATCCCCCAATACATTGCCATATAATTATTATTGAGTTAAAATACGGCACAAATAATGCTTTTAAAGAGTCATTAAATACACTTTATATATTTAAATACTAACTTTATTTATAAAAAAGTCATGTGTAATGAGTGTTTTAACGTCTATATATTTCAAGCCTATTTTAGAAGTTTTTTATGAATAAGACCGATAATGTTAAGTGTATAAACTGTTATCTATTAATTATATGACCTTAAAGCCTATCTCAAGTTTTGTTTGGGGCAAACTTCTAAATTTCTCTTAATACTATCATGGTTTTATCCATAAATATATTAAGGAAGGCGTTAAGGCTTCTATAGCTAAAAATTGGATTATGAAAATGTTTATAAATATGTTGACTGTTTCAATGTTTTCGTAGAGAACAGTGGGTACGTGAGATAATGTATTACGCAGACTTCTGTTTAATAAAACACGAATCAAGATCGCTTAAACACATCATCCATCACACTAAAAGCGGGTAATGGATATCATATCACAAATCCTTTTACGAACTGATACTGTTTTGGCTATATTTTAGTTTATATCTGTTATGGAGTGTACAGATATTTCCGTTGTTATAATTATAGCAATAATGTTTCGTTATACATATTTTTTTTTATGTGTTAAGAAGGCAAATGAGCATACAGTTCACTTATAGTAAGCGATTTCTGTCGCCCATGGACACTTTCAAGATCAGTTGATTTTGAAGACGCGTTGCCAACCTTAAGGCCTTATTTTATGTATATTTTGAGTATTCGGAAATTCATAGACTGAAATCGAAAGGCGCACAAAACTTCACGACTTTTCCATCTATGAAAATCTGTGTACGTCATCCGGACGGAACTTATAGATTATTAGGAGTTCCTCCCACCACATTTAATACTCGAAATGCCTGTGTTTTTGACACTCGTCCGGCCACAAGTAGCCAGTTGTGTATAATTTGTTATATATTTATTTCTTGGTTGTTTGGACGATGTCTTCGCCTAATGCATTCGTGATTCGAGTTTTTGGCATTATAGCGAGTTAGTTCCTAGAAACAAAATTGGTACAGTAATTTTGTAGATCTTTGTATTCGTGAACAGGAAAAAGAGCGAGTAAAAACCATTTTCAATTGCTTTTGATTACATTCAATGCTATGACTAAATAAGTAACACGGTTGATATTAAATAGTGGAAAAAAAAACAATTCTTTAACACCATTTAGTAAAGGATAGTGTTGATTGCATTCGAAACTTTTTAAAAATAAAAGTTTTTTTTAATCAAAAAGCTTTATTATTCTTTTGCATTTCGAAAGATAGTCTTTCATAAAATATATTCTTATGTATAACTATGTGGGTTGTTAAATAGAGTTAGTTATCTCCGATGTGTGGTGATCAAACAAGCGTTTTAACAATTCGAGGCTAAGACAACAGCGGCTCTTATCACAGTATACACATACTACTACTGAATTTTTACAGCCGATAACATAGCTATAAATGTATTTTATGATTTGCATACTTTATAGAAACTAGTCTCTGGTTTCCAGAAAATTATATACGTCATTATGGTTTTTTCGAACCGGTACGATTTGGTGACTTTCGAAATAACTATTTCCTTAAAGCTTGCCTACGCGTCATGTAGGCACATGATAAAAAAGTATTTATAATATTATTTACTATAAAAAACATCAATTTTAATGGAAAATTGTTGTTATTTTTTATATACACAGTTCTTAGACATTCCGTTGCATGCCTGTATTTAGTTCATTGTGCGTCCTCTCAAAATGCAGAACATCGCCAAACATCCACAAATTACGCCTAGCCTAATATAAAATTCTATATCAGACGGGCTTAAACGTATGATCGTTTTGGGGCGAATGCCCTGACTACAGGGCTGCGAGATGCTCTGCTTATATATGTATTATATATTACCTATACTTGGTTGTAAATAAAATTAAGTGTATGTTTTTTTTAATAGCAAAATAACTTATTTATTTTGATATTAAAAAAAACACTTAAGTACTTCCGAGTCGGTAATTCGAAACGGTTGTATCAATTTTGATGAGACTTTCAGTGGCTGGTAACTTATCTTAGGGTGCTTATTTTATTCCATCTATCTTCAATATTCCTATTAATATCTATACGTGAGATCGACGCAAGTGAAACCGCGAGACACTTTACGAACCTAATATCGACATATTATCTAAATAAAAAAATTATACCATTAACGGATATTTCCTGGATCAACTGTATTATCGGTTTCTAAATGGGGAATCTAATACAAGAGAAGACAGTAAACTAATACAAATGACTATTTTAAACGAGAGTTCATAAGAAATTTCCATTTTAAGTAAGTTTGGCACGAAACTGCTGTCAATCTGCCAACCAGGTTATCCTCTAGTTTCACCAGCTACAATTGATGACAACTGGCGCTAAAATTAGAAATAATATAACACAGATATCAATAATAACGATCAGGAATCTCAAAAACGTACCTTAATCACATATTAATCGATAAGATAATTAAATATATCTTATCACACAATTATTTTAACATATTTTCGTCTAATATATAGTAACAGTTACCTATATTTAACAATGTGTATGAAACAAAATCATAATGACATTGTAACACAAATCCAATTGAAATCCAAAAAGTTTTTATATTTTTTCCAACGAACCTCATTTGTGGGTCATGATTGTTATCTTAAAAAAAAAAAATGCTTTTTAAAAATTAAATGTGTTGAAATAAAAATAGATTGACAACGCATTATTGAATCATGTAGGAGGTGTCGCCTACTGTTTATTGAACCTCATATTTGTCTATGGATGATTGTTATAAAAAGGATTTTGAAATAAGAACGCTAATCAAATATCTATTGGGAATGTGTAACAAGAGCGCGTCGCGCCAACCAATTTGTAAACAGTACAAGAAATTCAAAATAAAAGTCCACTGCACTTTAGATCACCTGTCTGCCATCCCCGGCATGTGTTCGCGCACTCAACAAATTGTAACCAAACAGAAAGGTGGTGTACGTTGCGCGTACCACAAGAATACCTAATAAAGCCTTTTATCCCGCGAAGGAATTTTTCAATTATTAAAGTGCGCTGTATTTATTTGCCGCAATTTTGCGGTCGAGTGAACTTTGTTTAGAAGTGGTTTTAATTCAAAATGAAAACTGATTATGCCATGGATGAGATGCAGAAAAGTAAGTTTGGTATGTTTTTTTTAGTTTTGCAATAAAGTACTTTTGTAAAAAAAAAAATAAAAACGATTGTTAGTGAGCAATAAAGAATGACTATGGTACAGTTTCTTACTCATGGCTCTTATTTTTTATTGCTTGCAAGGTTTTTTATAATTAATAAAACAATCAGAATTTACTGATATTTTAAAAATCGATGTTTTAATCAGAGGTGAAATGGTAATCTGTCAAACTACTAATATTTCCTCTATATTAATATTTGAGAGGATGAATACTATATTTAAATAAAACTCCAAGATAAGCTATGTATTTAATACATTTAATCTGTAACACAAATGCTGGAGATTACTGGTCTTGTTTCCATGAATTTAATTTACGAGTATATGCGGGTGTGTCCTGTATAGTTGCTATTTCTTGAAAAATAATATTTTTTATTAAACCGTACATTTTTAAAAGTATAACGCAATTTATTTTAGCATTAATATCGTTTATACAAAATAAAATATATTTGCTGCGTTAATTTTAAGTTCACCGATTATAATCTAGTGTTATTGTCGTATTTTGTGTGGTCTGTTAGCGAAATATATATAGCGAGGTGTGATTGTATAAATGTGAATGGCTTGATTATCTATATTCGATAACAATGGATAATAATCAAAACGAATTCGTAAATGTTTCTATAATCTACAAGTTTAGTGCGCTGACTTTGATCACGTAAAGATTCAGTGATTTAATAAATATAATATAGTACTTTATATAATATATTAGCTGACCCAGCGAACTTTGTTCCGCCTTAGAGACAGTAAATGAGCAGATTTTGGATTATATTAAGTTCTCTCAATCAATTTTCAGCCAAATCGGTTCAGCCGTTCTTGAGTTATAAATAGTGTAACTAACACGACTTTCTTTTATAGTTATTATTGTGGCATGTTAATAAGTATAGTATATCTGACGTTTCATTTCACACTTTTACGTAAACGTATCAAATTAATTAGAAAAAAGAAACTAGTAGTAAACATTCGAAATTCGAAATTACTTTTTTACGTTAATTTTATTAACCGTCTCTTATTCGACTAGACTTTTCATTAACAACTATCATAATATATTTTCAGTACCTCATAATGAGGATAGTTTCATATCCACCGGTCGTTAATGCCTGCATAAAATTAAAATCGTGTTCCTAACGCTCGATGTAAAGGGCACATTATTTCGCTTCGTTTTCACTGATATTCTCTTTCTATTTCTTTAATCCGAGATAGCTAAAGCAGCGTTTAATGTTTTACATACTAATCATAATTTAAAAAAAATTGTTCTTGAAGAACATAACACTCAATTAATATGTATAAGGTAGTTTTGTCATTAAAACACAATTAACATTCGCGTATAATATCAATTACTGTTGTAGAATTTGTAGATTATATATGAACATTATTAATCGCTGTTAGATTATAATTTATAACTAGTTATGCCTCACAGCGTTGCCTGTCATTTTCATATCGCTATTAATGGGAATGTAGATATTTATATCTGTACGTCGCCATATAAATTTTTATGAGTATAGATTTATAATCCTATAGCAGACAAAGTCACTTTCGCCTTTCTAATCGATTATATTATGGATTCTTCATCTCGAAATATTTATGTCGGCGGATATTGTATAGAAAAAATATTATAATATAGTATGTATTAATTAAACACTGAATGTACTTGACCGTGTTTCTTAGTATGCCCAAGTAAAGTGTTTGTTTAATAATAGTATTTGCACAACTTTGTTTCATTATCATGTTATCATTTTGTTACTGTAATGCGACAAAAACCATCTTTGAAAATTGCCACATTGTCTAAAATCAATTTTTAAGTATTATGAAGAATTAGCTGTGACACGCGGTTTCCTTGCACTCATTTCCTTCTAAACAATGCCTTCCGAAATCGCTCATGTATCTTATGCGAACTGTTAAAGATACGCAATTTAATAATTGTGGTTAAGTTTTCCGAAATTTTCCAATTTCCTTGCGCTTTAGAAAGTGTTAGACAACTAAAAACATGAACTCGCTCTCAGACGTGACCAAAAGCATTAAAAATGTATGTATTAGTTATATATAGGTAATGCGAATGAAATATAACTAATAGGATCGTTATTTCCGAACTGTTAGGTCGGAAAGGAAGAGGCTTTTTAAAAAGATGAAACTATGCATTAATACTTAAATAATATAAGGCAATCGCTCTCTAATAACGTTCAAGACGTTCTAACTCTTGTTAACTCGCAATCATCTTCCTACTCCTTAATTGCTAATTTATAATTATGCGAAGGGCTTTGTCAACACTATATCTGACATTTTAGGAATCTAACTGGATGAAACTTCGATTACCGATCGTTGAATTAAAAATTGTCATAAGTTGTGCCTACAATATAACATTTACATTCTCAAAATGAAGCCAGTCATAAACGAAAGTAAATAATTGAAAATGATAAAATATAAAGTGCATGGACGTGTAAATAGAGCACTTAAAAATAAGAACTATTTTGGATATAATTTCAATTTGAAATGAATTTTAAACGTGCTAATTCATGCAAAGGAGCAAAATGTACCCATTGGCAAGATATTTATTCCTAATTCTTTGTTCCAGGAACGAGCTCCATCATCGGTCTTTCTGACGTGACAGACAATAAGCTGATCTGGCGGCAGCTGATAGCTGAACTCCTGGGTACTTTCCTATTGACGTCCATCGGTGTTGCAGCATGCATTGCGATCACAGAAAGTAATGCTCCACGCGTCACTAGTATTGCATTAGCTTTCGGTCTTCTCGTTGGATCTATTGTTCAGGTAAGAGTAATGTCAAGTATTTGTTAGTAAAAGTTCAGTTTATCATTCTCTTAACGAGACTCAACTTAAGTTGACGTTTAAGTTTTGAGAATCTCAAGAATACATGCTTAATAAGTATACATTAAGAAGATAATATTCTAAATAAAAACAAAACAGCAAAACGTCATTAAAAAATAACTGATGTAATATGGCTAAGGTCTTAAGGTTGTCAACGCTTTTCCTAGATCTACTTGGTTTTGGAGGTGTCTATGGGCGACAAGAATTGCTTACCTTCAAGTGAACTGTATGCTCGTTTGCCTTCTTAAAGTATAAAAAATTATAGACACATTAAATTGTATCTTATGGCTTATAGCTATGAGCTCACCTAGCTACCTACTGAAACTCGTTATAGCATTAATGTATTTTTATCTAACCGGTTTTAAGTGTGAGTATCAACCCTTATTTTAAAATAAAACCTGGATAGTCTGCTGCATAGATGCCTTATAGCAGGTGTGTCTAATTTTAAAATAGAAATCGAACCTATATACTTATAAACAATTCTATACATATATAATGCATTAAACTGTTTCTATCATATCTTTATATGTCCTTATAGACTTCAAAATATGGGGATCGATTTTGTAGCAGTGTTTAAGCAATCTTTAATTTAGCCCAAGTGTTCTAATAGTCTTTCGTGTTTTATTAGCAATCACATTTAGTTTTTTGGTATAACTATAGTAATGTCTATTTTTTAAACTCCACATAGAACAAAAAAGTGGTTTTATAAATTTGACGTAACTTTTAACTAACTAGTCCAGAGGTGCCCAACAATTTTTTTATAGACCTCTTTCAAAATTTTACTGGTTCCGGTCGACCCCCTGCAGGTTCAATACTACCATATTCCCAAAACTCTACAAAAGACGTTATTAAAAAATTAGATCTAACAGCCTTCGGAAAAAGCAATAGGGGCAAATACGCCCTCATAGTCTCTCATAGACCCCTGGGAGTCAACCTGGACCACTTTGGCGATCACTGAATTAGAAAATTTTTGATGCGTTGTTTTGTTTGAAAGCTCACATAATGGAGTTGGTTCTTAGCTGTATATTCTTTTTATTAACGGTCACTCAACTTTTTTAAATTTATACCTGTTTAATAAATCTAAATTATATACAAATATAATCTATATTAGGGCAAATCTATTGTACGCCGTCCTTTCTCACGCGGTCGCGGACCCGTAATCAGTCGTCTGTTAAATGTATTACACATGTTCCATTCAATATCATTCAAATGTCAATATGCAAAATAAACTAATTAAACAGCCTTGACATACGAAAAATTCATATGGGTTCGACAATTAAACCGGATAAAATTGACAGCCATGGTTAGAATCTATTCTGGTCGGAACCTTTTGATATCGCTAATTACAACTGACAAATCGTATTGAAAATTATAAGTGACTCCAACCACAGATTATCTATAGAACCATCTCGATCGTTTTAACTTTTAATAAAAAACACATATGTAGATCTGTCAACCTATAACACCCCTCTTTTATGTCAAATATATAAATAAATCTTAGTTTTAAAAATAATTTATATATTCCCTGAACCGTAAATTTGAAACATCTACGAAAAGAGGTTTTATATGTAAGATTTGTATTATATTTTGAAAGCTGTAAGGGTAAGTGTCAATGTCAAATGTGTTTGAAAAATTTCAGTCAATTTATGATTTGGTAACATCACATATTGTCATTAAACAAACTGTAGGAGAATGTTATCGGGGCTCGATTGGTCACGAATGTTGCATCTGTACATATAAAATAATATGTGTTGTATGTCACGCCTGCTTAACCTCAGTTGCGCAAATGATCAAATGTTTGATATGTGTCATACAGGTTTTAAATTTATAGTATCGCGTCGATATTGTTAATACTAAGCTTTTTTCAAAACGCTTCGATAGTTAAAAAAAACGAGTAACCAAAAAGTGTAATCAATACTCCTTATGTCAATTTTATGCTTCAATGATGATATTCAATTATTACAATACTAATTTTGTGTACTTTATTTTTGTCAAATTAATCATTCTAAGTTAGACACTTTTCATTAAAACTAACGGAATGTCACGGTTTTTAAAGTGTTATACGGAACCCTAATCATTTTTCTTAAATAAATGTAGCCTACGTTACTAGTTTCAAAATCAGCTGCCAACGAAAAACTCGTGAAAATTTCCGTTCAACTGTTTTCGAGTTAAGCTGGAAAAAACAGACACAGACTATTTATTATGTTTCTCTTATCAGTACCTTATATTCATATGGATGAAAATATATTTTGGTATTGCAGAGATTTCAATTTTGACATTGACAGGTGGTAAGATTTTTATTTCTTAAATTACCAATATATCAGCGAATTATTGTTAAATAGTACCTAATTATGCGAAATTAATATTACCTGTCCTAACCGGAGATATTACCTGTGGTCGTCGAAAGGAAGTTTCATGTCTCCATTTCCTTATTAACCACCACTCCATACTTATTGACAAAACGGTATCTTTCCTCTTACCACTGGCTATTGGAAATTAATGGGCTTTTCTATGCTGAATCTTTAATACTAGTTTTCATTTTATTTTGAGATAATTCTTCTTAAATAATACTTTACTTAAACTAAAGATAACTTGCATAATTTTAGCGATTATAAATACAGTTGAATGTTAATTTTTATTCTGTATTAAAATAAAATATACACTAATGTATCAAACAAACGTCCGCCACTAAAAGAATTTAGTAAACACTCAGCATCTCGTAAAAGCAATTTTTTAAATAAAACTAACTGTGTATACGAATTCGTTCGCGTGGTACAGTTATTTTATCCCATTCATGTTAATAAAAATAAATAGATTTTTTAAAATAAGGTATCTTACGGTGAAATGACCTTTAAAATCGATCCAACTGTTTCAGAGATTAACCAAAGCAGACCGACTGACAAACGTTAAAAATTATTATTTTAGTTCTTGTACTGTGTCTACATGTATATGAATTAAGTAAAGAACGGTTATTTTAATGTTACAAACAGACAATCCAATTTAATTTGTTTATATAAATTCCTTTTAAATAAAAGATAACTTTCCATTATTTATGATTATTTTATTTAGAAATTTAATGCTTTTACAATTCTATAAATAGGTCGATTGCGTTCACGAGTTGATTAGTTCAAAGATTAGTTCACCATTCACGAGTCATTCAAATGCATAAATCATTCCATCTGTTATATTTGACGCGCCATATAGAATAGCAATTTTACTTAAACATTTTAATGTGTTCTTAGAACTGTCAATAATGTAAGGTCTTGTAATTACTTATAATATTAAATAAAATTGGTTATTGATTATGTTTTCCTTAATCTGTGTATACAATTTTATTTACATTATCTGTCAATGATGTACATAAAATTGAAGTATTTGTTTGTATTATTAAAATAGCTTTTTTTCCGTTTTAAAAAGAATATACGGAAGGTATTTATAACTGAATTATTATTTATTAAATGTTTGACTGCCTGAACGTCCGGCTGTTTGTTTCAGCTAATTTATAAAGAGACGACCAATTCTACCGCGGTCTGAGATGATAAGTAGCGTACATAGGCTGCTTAAATTTTAAAAATCAATTAAACTTTTGTCGAGCAATTTCACTAAAATTTATTTTAATTTGAGACTAAACCGAGCGACTCCACGAGGCGCGTCTAGCATTAAAAATACGATACATTAATTATTATATTTTCCCATAATAAAAAATAAAATTAGATTGATTAAAATATATAAATCGTGATTGGGTGTAACATGTTATGATGATCGATATTTATAGCAAGTAGTGATTACCGCAACAGTTGACTCTGAACTTAAACCGATCGCCCTTGACCGACCAGTAAAATTCGAATAGATTTTATTTAACAGGTGGTCGAATATTAATTTCACTTAGAGGCACTTATGATATCGCTTTGACGATGATTAATTTATTTTACTTCGAGGTATTCATACACATTCAAATTTTATTAACAACTAGCTTCTGCCAGCAGCTTCGCTCGCATTCATCGATTTTTAAACTTTATTGGACTTTTCGTAAGGATGCCTAATTTTATTGAAAATATAAAATACCCTATTTCACCGGATATAGTGTAGCTTCCCAACTGTGTAAGAATTTTTCAAATCAGTCAAGTAGTTTCGGAGGCTATCGAATGCAAACAAACAAACAAAAATCTATAAAATCTTTCTTCTTTATAATATTATTGTAGATAGATATATTATGATTGGTTGTTCTTTTACCTATCAATTAAGTTATTATTTTTTTATAAAGCATTGTATGTTTAAAAAAGCATCTATTGTGAGAAGATACTACAAAAGAAGTGAGCACATATTAACTATTTTCTACATAATTTTTGGACAATACAACCTTCTTTCTAGAATATAGATAAATTTTCTTTTCTCAAATCATGATAGAATTTAACGTTTCTAACAACGTAAAATTGATAAAAGCGAAAGCATTCCCAATCAATTTATAGTAATCAAATTAAAATTTATAACCTTAAGATATTTTAGTGTGAGTTTTATTGCTGAAATTAATTTAGATTATAATCTTTTGTTATATAAGATAAAATATCTTAATCCTACCAGACTAGTTATCATGTTTGTTTCTACAATCTATTAAAATTACTGTTAAGTAGAGAAAGCGATTATTTACTTTAGCAAAATGAATATGGTTGTTACAACAATATAACATGTTACTAGAGCGATTAGTTTTTTAAATGATTTATTTGTTAAAAGGTGTTAAATGCTGCATCGGATTTAGTAATTATTTTTGTTGATCAGTAGTTCAAATTATATTGATAGAATATTCTAAAAAATTTGCATACAACTGTGTTTATTTAAACCTAGTTTTTTCCTACGGCTTCTCGCGCGTACATGTGTCAATCATTTCTAGTTGATCATTACATAAATATGGAAAATTAAAAACCATTTTTAAGCGTTTTGTTACTCTTTTCTAATAGGCCATAATTATATTTTAAAAATTCAATGAACGTACGGACAGGAAGCTTCTACTGATTTATTAAAATATATAAATTTTTAAATCCATAAATTTTATTTTATTTAAACTTCTCTGAAGAGAGACTTTTCAGAAAATTCTATTGTATTTCATGGGGGAATTGTCCATATTTCTACCCAAGTGGCGTGTCTGAATAAAGATTATAAATTATTATACGTGATCGCAGTATTATAGACAATGGTATCCTCAGTCCAGCGGGATCTCTTGGTCCCTGGATGAAATTACGTCAGTGCACGACTCTTGCGCAACCTGTCAATCAAAGATTACCATCACAATGATTCAACGACTCGTTTGTCGTGTGATGCCAATGTCATTCTTTCGATGTTTGTTTCTAACATATGACTATAACACGCGTATAAAATTAATTATTTCTGATACTTTACTATTTGTTGATGAAGTTGACAAAACCTATACAAATTGGAAAAAATGTTTTAAAATCACAAAAAGATGTAATTATTAAGTGTAAACTAAGACAAATCGATATTCTTTATATATTAATAATAGAGTTACATGTCTAGTTAGATTTCTTTTGTTGATAATTTGCTTACGTTCTATGCGTATGTATGACTGATTTTTGTTTTAAAATAATTGTTTAAATACAATTGTATTAAATGAGAAACAGCTATGTTAACATTTAGATAATTAGACTTTCTGATCATCTTACACATTTTCAAGACAATTTGAAAAATTTTATGTTTTATATCATGTAATTGATTTTACGATGATTGGTTATTTTTTTGTAGTAAATGTTTTGTGCAAGTATATAATTATGTTAGGTCGGTTAATAATTTTTTACTGATCTTTTTAGTGTTTGGTTATAAATCCAGTAGATACAATACGATATATAATATATTTTTATGAATGTAAACTGTGTTAATCATGAAAGGGATGTACGGTATCCTTTTAAAAACTACTACGAAAAGTCTAAAGTAGCATATGTCTATCTTTTATAGTTAGCCTGTTATAACATTATAAATTGTTATCAAATTTGTATATTATGTTACGCAGACAACATTCCGCTGATCAGGTAATCATTCTAAAGAACCGTCATGTTGTTTAAATACATTCATTATCAAAATACGATAATTATTTTGACCTTATAAATTGCGTTTAAACTTCATCACACATTCGTGATCCCACGTCACAGTATCATGACTTTCCTAAATGTTTTTTTATTTTAAACAGCCATAACAAACATTTTAATTTACGAACATGTCAAGAACTGGTCAAGGATAAATATAAAACTAGAAAACGAGCTTGTCACTTTTTGCTCCACTTAATTAGTTCAAAATACATCTGTAAAAATGAGTCTTAAATAAAAACAAGTTTACTAAGCCGTTACTTTAATACATCTCTTTAAAATATTTAGAATTAATTAATACTCCCAAAAACTGTGAAGATCGATCTAAAGTCAGCCGGTTTACATTGCACATTTAATGCAATACAATAAGTGATTTTTTTTCATTTTGACTTTTATTACTACAGATAATATATTTTTTGTCTTTACTTGTCATAAAAACAATCGAAATAACTGTCTGAAAATACTATTGCCATAGAGTTTTTAATGTTGAATACAAAATTATTGATATAATTGTCAGTATTTTATAACACATCTCGTTTTCCCTTTTTGTTTCTACTAAGTGAAATACCATGTTAATTGTAAAAAATATGTGTGAAAGATTTTCTTTGTTTGTTATTAATTTCCGCTTAATCGCTAAAATGATTTTGATGATTTCTGGTGCTTTAGTTATAAGCTACTTTTTTGAGGTGAACCCGCAAGACCACTGCTAGCATTATGTAACATAATGTTATGAAAATTTAAGACGTATTAAAAAATCATTTTCTAACTTAATATTTTCCAATGGGCCGTTAAATCGAGATTTTGTTAAAAGCATATTATGTTTGACATAACATATAAACAGACTGCGTGGTGCCAGTAAGCTGTTATGCAACATCCATGGTCAACGGCCTCTTACCTATTATACTTATTTTAAACAAAAATACAATTTGTATTCTTTTAATATATTCTTCATGCAAATAAGGTGAATTAAATTATTTTTCATTTTTTTGTACATGATAACAAAAATACATGAATTCGTTATTGCAATAATTATATATAACTTAAAAATATATAAGTTTTTACGAGTTACTAGTTATAGTACATTTTTTTAATGTCAACATCCGTTTCACTGTCTTTAAATTTAATAAACCTCTTTTGTTTAATTTTATATTCAGCCAGTATAAATTACAAAAAAAAATGTTTCCATTTTTGTTATTTAAGTTATAATTTTAATAATTTCATAGTGTATTTATTAAAAATTGTTAATTTAATTTTTAGATTTTAATTTTAATCTTTAAAAATAAACATACACAGATTATATTTAGAACTGTCAAACACTGACAATCTTTTTTTGTATAAAGGTGGCGTAAGGCGAAAAATTCCAGTCCTAAGTAATAATAAATAATCATTAAGTTAAAATAGTAGGTTAAAAAGCTCTTTTGCTTTATAATTTTGATAACCGACCGTGACATTTTTCATTTCGTAATTGAGACTTGAAAAGTTGTCAAGATTAAAAGCTGCGGCGAATATTAGCCCTACAACGGTGGTCTGATTTCGACATGTCTTCCATACTTAAAACAATACAAATACTGAAACGATAAACATAACGTCTACAAAATCTTATTTTATATGCACTTTTTAAGGGAGTTATGTTAATATTTCGGATTTGTGCTGGTTTCATCTCGAACATTAATTATTTTATTCTTTAACGTATCCTAAATAATATGGTAGATATAAAAATCATTTAGAAGTCCTGCTTTGAGGTAATAGGTTATGGTGGCTTTGCAAACCGTAAACTCGTGTTCCTACAGTGCGAATGTGGGCAAGCCGGGAAGGTTTATGTGAGTCTCTCCTAGTACTTTGAGAGTCTATTTGATTCGCCAGCAGTACTTATGGAAGGGCTCCAAAAATCGGCTATAAGTTAGACTTCGTAATGCGTTTTCAAGTCAAAAAACATGCAGAGGAAATTAAAAAAATTAAAACGTCCGTTTAACACGATTGTTTTACGTATGACAGTTACCTAGTTTATTTTTTCAAATATTTTCACACTCTAATAATTTTCTTGTTTACTTATGATTTATCTGCGTTCCTACGCACCGGTTAATTCTGGTATCCAAAGTGAAATCGGGTAATCGTGAAAATTTTCACTAACGATTCTATTTATATTTGAAATAAATCTTGTATTCATGCAATCGATCGTAAATAATAAACTCAATAATTATGCGTTCATTTTCCTCATGAACAAATTAATAACAGCCATTTATTTCTTAATTACAAAGTAAGTCGTATGTTACTTGCCCTTTAAGAGCATTATTTAATTAAAGGTCGAAAAGTTTCGATATATTTATCATCAGTTTTGCAACGATATGTAACGTGTAATACGTTTTATACAAAATAAAGACGTTGGTTGTATTTTTTGCAAATTGGCGCTTAAATCTTTCGACGTGTTAACGTAAACAGGAGTTATTTTAATTATCACCAGAAATCACTGCAATCGCTGTTTTATCAAGGCGTTTCGATAAAATGAGTTATGAGACAGAATTAGTGTATTTAACTTTTATTAATGTTTTATCAGCTATACTCATAAATTAAATTGGAATGTCTGATTGTAATATTAAAATCACCTCGATTTACTAAATTCATAGTATACGTAGCATAATATTTTTTTTTTATAACTAGTCTATCTTTGAAACGGCTGCACCCATTTTGACAGGACCTTCACTGGCGCATAGCTGATGTAATAAGGAGTGACATAGACTACTTTAAAATTTTCAATTAACTTTTATTTATATATTAAAAAAAAAAACAAATTTTTCCGTGCGAACTATGTCGCGGACCCAGTTAGTTACAACTGTAATCTTAGGAAATTTTTAGATTAATAAAATGCTATTTATTATATTTGTAATTACTCTCGTGACCCGTGACCGCGCTAAGTGAAAAGAGCGCGGAAAATCGGAACTATAATAACACTTTTTAATCCCAAAAATATTTGCACAATTATATAACAGATAGCACGTTTGTAATTCGTTACTGTGAATTTTATATACATAAATACAAGACATATTATAAGTTAAAAACTTCTTCGCGTGCACAATGATTTAAAGATACCAATCTATACGAGTTGGTAAAATTTATAATAATACTATTTTTGAAACCATTATTCGCGTAATTCTTGGTACAACTTATTGTTGTTTATGCAAAATGATACGGTAAGCAGTTGCAGTTGCAAGTGTAGCGAATTGCGCAGGTCACATGGACGTAATGGCTCCGGAAATCATCTCACGTTGTCGTAGATCATACATGCTAACGTTATATCATTTCCGCGAAGTTATACTTAGGTAGACAGCGTATAAATGAATTTGCGAAACTAAATTTTAATTATTTCAACATTCTATCTACTTTCTTTTAAAAACAGATTGTATATATCTTTTAAATACAGATTATATTTAGCTTCTCATGTACTTAAATTTTATTTCTATATATAGATGTCAATTGACTATTTTATTGTGAAACACTTTCGAACACTCTTCGTGTTAACTATTAACGATTAACGATTTTTTACCTATGAAACACGATTCGTGACTTTGAATAAATCGAATACTAAAGAATGGTAAGACGACCAAACTCATCTGACTTTATAATTGTTAAAGAGACATTTTAGGCTCATAATCTTTTGAGTGTCCAGCAATAATGCGAATGAAGTAATTATGTAAAAAGTATTACATTTAGGTGAAGGTCCTATACTATACAAATCAGCGTGCTCATTAAGTTTTGTGGTTAAACCTCCTCCCAAATGTTGTCCAATCCAATTAATAATATATTAGATCTATACATTAATCCTCAAGTGCAACCTTGTTGAACTTTTTATTTTTTTATTTATTTTTATACTCAGAGATAAATGCCGTAGGCTGTAATTGTCAATGAGCTCCCAATTTGAATATTGCAATTTAATTAACTAAAGCATATTATGTAATTAATCAAATTTTAATAAATATTTATTTATTTGCATATCTAATTTGAAAAATTCTTCGCCACTGTCGTTCACTGTCAAATATATGTTCGAATCTAAAATAAATGTCTTATTTAAAAATATATTGACGTCATATTTTTACAGTCTTATAATATCCTAACAATACCATTTAAAACGATTCTAGTGTGCCAACTTTAAAAGGAGACTTATGCCGTCACAAATTTTTTAGAACCTTTTAGAAACAACAATTCTGGAATACGTACACAACGGAGGATCTTAAACAGACTCAATTTTTCACGTTTTTATAATTTTTGTCATTAATGCTTAACGTCTATCAGTGGTAACATGATGCTTTATAATCTATAACCTTCCGCGATAAATGGTTTAATGGTTTATCTAACACTGAAAGAAATTTTTAATTCGAATCAGTAGTTCTCCAGATTAGGGCGTTTAAGCAAATAGACGAAGTCGTGAGCTTTTATTAGTATAGATATTTACATAACGTACATTTAATACACAACACATCATTCACACAACACATGCATCATAAACAGGTATCATTTTTACAAATTCAAAGCAAAACAGATTTATAAATTTGGTTAAATGTAAAAAACGTAATAAATATCACGCAAATAAAGTGCGGATAGATACTAAAAGCGTTACCCCAATAAGAGGCGTTATTGGCCAAAATGAGAAAAGTTTTGATAGTTGATAAAGTGGAATGTTTGGTTTAATATAATGTTTTATTAAGTATCAATACTATTAATAACATTTTAACTAAAAGCCTTGCTCTATAATTACTTTATGTGAATATTGCCACTGCGTTAGATTTTTGAGGGCCATTTTTCAAATTTATTTTAAACTTGACCTGAGATCACTTGCTACTTTTTGAATGTTAAGCAGTTCGTTTTAAAAGGCAATTAATTGAGCCTGTTTATAAATTCAGTAACCTCTACTCATGTACTCGTTGAAAATGTATGATTAAATATTTCTATTAATTTCCATATAAATGTACATACCTTTTATATTTCACAGCAGGCTAACCCTTTTTATTATTATATTGTTGTATCAACGAAACAACTTTTATTAAATGCATAGGAAAGTATATATATATATATCTTAGGTATAACAAAAACACAAATTATATTTTTTTTTGTCTGTCCATTTCTTCCGGCCGACAATATCCGAAAAGTGAATCAATTTTGATAGGAAGGTCTCTGGCAAAAAGTGTCTGTCATTAAAATTAACTTAAGCTACTTTCATTTAAAAACAGTAATTCCTTTTCTTTTTCTTTACAGTCCAATATTTTTGTCTTTAATGAAACTTTTCATTTATAAAGCTCTGTCAATCGTAATATATTTCGAAGGCTTATCTATTAACATCTATTCGATCAGGCGTGCGCTGTCCAGCGAGACAGCAGAAGCACTGTATGTTTGTACACTTGACCTACATTTTACGACTGGTTTACATATATATATATCAGACACTCTTCCTACATTCTATTTTTAAATTGTATACCTTATAAGAAAAGTTTGGATTCCTGTCTATAAATCTTATATGCCATTTCGATTAATAAGTAAATTAATTACTCCAACAGTCCTAAATGCCTTTTTGTCATAAACACAGGTCACATTGCAGTGCATATTACTATTGATTTAAAAAATATGCAGTTTCACTCTTTTACAAAGAAATTGGTTGTATACATACATACATATTTTATAGTTTTAAATAAGTAAATAGATCAATAAACAATTATTAATTAATCTCGATGCGTCTCGTATTTTTCTAACAGTATTTGTTACAAGCATAGAGTAATTTGGTATTATGCCATCATATGCAACACTTTCGATGTGCTGGGAGGAACTCCTAATTCATAAGTTCCGTTCGGGTCACGTATTACCGTTCATAGATGGAATAGTCGTTAAGTGCTATGCGCGTTTCGATTTCAGTCTATGAAATTCCGAAAAAAAATTACCTAAAGGTTGGCATCGCGTCTTCTAGATCTAATAATCTTGGAGGTGTCCATGGGCGACAGAAATCGCTTAATATAAGTGAACTGTATGCTCGTGTGTCTTCCTATCGCATAAAAAATCCTTACGAAGCTAATTGTGGTTCATAGGTCCAAGTAAATGTATTAAGTTACAGGTAGTAGAAAGCGTGTTAGGAAGTGTTATACTTTCTCCATGTAGACCTACTGTCGACTGGTTCCATTTTATTTTTTAAATCTTTCGTTTGAAAGTGAATGTAACAAAAATGCATTTTTTATACGCTAACCGCTCTTTATGTCTATTATAGTTCTATTCGAAAGAGTAATTTCGCCAATAAATAAATTATAGTCATTCAAAGAAATAACTTACAGTTTTTGATGAATAAAAGTGCCAATAATTTTATTTTTATTTCAATTTTTAACCAGCTATATATAAGGAAATTTATTCCTGTGACAAATATCAATATAAATAAACAAAATCTATTGTAAATAATTTTATTAATTAACTACGTGACCTAACAAACGTCGTTTTGGCACATAAATATTTAAAAGCTGGGGTGTGAAAGTTTTTGGTTATATGTATTTTTACAAGCTATTATAATAAAAATAAAAATAAAAAATGTTGACTAAAAAATACAAAAAAAACCTTACGGGTAGGCCACCCTTAGCATTTAGAGGGATAAAATATATAGTAGCCGATTTTCAGATCTACTGAATATGCATATAAAATTTCATTAGAAACGGTCGAGCCGTTTCGCAGGAGTACGGGAACAAACTTTGTGTCACGAGAATTTTATATATTCGATAAAAAGAATATATGTATACTATTATAATATATTAAGTTAATTTTGGATCGTAAAAATTAAAATTTACTTTTTCTAAAAGAACATTACAAACTTGTTCTCTTTTTATAACCTGTTAATAGGCTGTTAACCAATGACCCATTCAGAATTAAAAAATGAATGGTCCGTTTAATTATATGTCAAAAATGCTCCAAACTTTTTACAACCATAAACATAGATAACTTTGGAATTTTTATAATTGTATTTAGTCTATGGTTGTCAATTCAAGAGGTATTTATTTTTAAAGAATATATATTAGTAGCACGTCTCGAAGTACTAATATTTGATTGTCTCTTCCGTAAGCCATTGTTCTGTATGACGACCGTGTTTAATGCGCTATTCTTATGAAAAATTATCTATTATTCTTCTAATTCTGAATAATGGGTATGCGAAACAGCATAGGTTTTAATAACATCAGACATATATTAGAGAAAAAACAAGTCTAATCAATCATTATCTATGTTTTGTAATACCTATTAACTAAATATTAGATGGTATCATTATTTTGTACTCATGTTGTTTTAAAACGTTATTTTGACAGTTATTGGTAGTGAATGATTGATCTTGATTCATTTGTTAAATGATTAGCAGTTGCTAATTATTATTTTAAAAATGGATCTAGTTAAGTGCTGTAACGAAGGTGAAGACTGAAATGCTTAGAGCAGGTATGATACTATAAAAGCAAATTTCCAAGGTTCCATCAAAATCTCACCAGCTATTTGGAAGAAAGCGGAAAAAACAGACAGTCGAACTGACATATTATACACAGGTATTATAGATAACGTTATAAGTAAGATAACTACCAAGTTCACTGGTCGACGGTAATCACTTGCCATTAGATATGTCGTATGCTCGTTTGCCTTATTACAAAATTAAGATCCATTTTTATATACTGTCATGTAATGAAGCAACACGTTTAGAAACGTTTAGAAACGTTATTAAATTATAGACGAATAAAAAGGACCACGGCACATAATTAAATAGTCAATAAAGTCATGTGGCTGAGGTACACATTAAACGAGGTTCATGGTTACCTGTTGACGATATAAAAATTCAAAACGTCTACAAAACAGTACTTAATACGATAGCTTTGGTAAATACCCGCATGTTACCGTTTCATGGACTACATACGAATAAACAAACCAATCAAATGAAGATACAAACACAAACAAGTAATAAGCAGAAGCGATATCCTCAAAAGATCGCTATCTCGTAAACATTATCAGTATTTCGACCGGTGAAATGAGTCAAAGGAAGCAATTAAAAAATGCATTGATGAAGTGAAGAGAAAGGAAAAATGAAGCAGGTTTATTCACAAGTCTCGTAAAGGGTCATAAATCTTTTAAATACTTTTCATATATCGGATCTTTTTTCGGAATCCTTCCCGAGCTGATATAACTTCTGCTCAATGAAGTTGCTTTAGTAAAAGTTTCCAATTTTTTTAATACGTTCCGAAAAATATTTCTAACTTTTGGATTCTTATCTGTTATATTTTCATCGGACATCCTGTGTTTACCGAATGAAAAAAGATTATTATCATTTTAAACCAGCTATTACCCGTTTTTGCTGTATAAAAATGTTTTCAGAATAAACTATAGGTGTTTAATGATATAGTAAGTTTCAATCAGCCCTCCCAATTCTCCCCCTCATAGGCAGTTAGCGTATAGACGAGTTAAGAGTCTAACCTATCTATCGATCTAACCGTTTCACATCGATTATCCGGAACAAACAGACAGAAAGTTTTAAATATATATATATGCGATTATTTTAGTATTACAAACTGACATTCCAATTTTATTTATCTGTATAGATTAACCATACAAGATCAAATTTACTATAAAAACGCTGAATGTAAACAATTAAGCCACACACAACTTGCCTACACACTAATTACTGAATTAATTTACGTCATTCATGCACTACTTACAAGTCATGTTTGAGACACACTGTGAGACCCGTCTGTCGGCACAGACAAATACACATCTCAATGAACTTTTTGCCACCTACACTATGGTGAGGATATTATCGATAAAATAAAAAGCTTACATTTATCATGGAAGAATGAGAAGCTGTTATTGTTGATGACAAACTTTTAAATGCGCGGATTTGATGTCATTTGATTAATTATTGTGTAGATTTGATAAAATACACACCGAATAATAAGATAAGCTCATACATACAGAGAGTTAAAAAATGTAAAAAATATTTTTTTTGTTCTATTATTCTTTTCTAATCGCCCTCAAGCGATTTTGGACAAATTCAATGAATTTACAGATGCGTCATTTCGACTATGATAGTCTGTTTTATTTATTAAATAACAAAAGCTTATATAAAATAAGTTATTCTAAAATCCTACCAAAATACGAATTTGAAATTTTGAAAAATTTTAATTTTTTGAACACATCTATTCGGAGATTAACCAGATAAAACAGACAGACAGAGCTAAATTAAATCGTATGCAATGCGCCCCTGTTTTATGTACCATATGTATTAATGAAAAATCTATTAGTTTCATATTATAAACAATCACTTTAGTTTTAAGCTACAAAAAAACTAACAAGCTAGGTTTTGTGCGCGGTTTCGTTCGCTTTCATATCAATTATATTAATCATTTCTAGTTGACTCGTATAGTTTTGCATAATTACATTGATTTTAAATAGACACGCAGTTCCCACCAATTTATACACATAGATATATAAAATGTAAAACAAATTAAGAGTCGAACTTGGAATTCTGTGATGTAATTTGTTTTTATCATTGCATTAACTAGCCATTAAAATTATAGAAAAAAATATTTTACTTTCAAAGCCATAAAATGTAAGAGATTTTATCGGCACTCAGTAAAATATTACTAAAAGTTTTCTCAACACGTCGTAATAAAACTTAACTATAACAAGCCTACAAGTATTAAATACAGGCTGTTTGG
>JAOSYY010001741.1:0-23986 GCA_025727935.1 Hebomoia glaucippe
TTTTTTTTTTTAATTTTTGGACGAAATTTTTTTTTCATTTTTTTAAGATACAGCATATAAAAATACATACAACCCCCTATTTTCACCCCTCTACAGTCAACCCCTATTATTATGTGGCAAAACGGCGTTTGCGGGGTCAGCTAGTATATGTATAAATATATTAAACTACACGTATGTGTTTACTCACAGCACAACAGGTAGATATCACAAATAAATTTTGTACTTATTTATTTTCAAAATAATGTAATCCTAGCTAAACAAAAGCATTTTGGAAGTCTAACTTATTTCGTATGTACGCAATGAAGCACTAAAAATGTTATAGCTCGTGTGTCCAGCAGACGTCATTAAATAAAAATAAAAATATTGTCATTATTACTAAACGAGTAATTTAAAGATTATACAGACAAACAAAATATTCATCACAATTAAGGAAAAGTGAGCCGAAGAACTGTACCTTTGTAATTTTTAAGATTTACTGCATATTTTTTAAAGAATGACTATGCTAATCTTTTTTAACTAGCAGTGACTCGCTGTTTCACCATCATCGATACTACGATAATGAATTAAAATTAACCTAAGTAGTTTTTAATAACAATAACTATCTACAAGATCGAATTCCGTGGAAACGGTAGAGCCGTTTCGATGATTACTCAGAGCTAACGTATAGACGAACATATATGTTATAAATTGAGTTTCTTTTGTTATAGGATAGGAGGGCAAATGAGCATGAGTATAATGGCATGTGTTTACTGTCGCTCAAGAACATCCGCAAGACTATGGGTCTCGAAGACGCGCTACGCTATGCTGCTGATTTACTAAGTAATTATTTTGATATAACAAGTAAACTTTACATTTTTATTCGTAAGAAACTAGTTAGAATTGCAATATTGATAGATTTCTGTTGCGTAAATCCTGAATTCTATTATGTAAAGTAAGAACAAGTATCTCTAATACGCCATGCATCATGGTGCATTTAAGTAATGTAAAATACATTTATTTTATCGACTAACCGTTTGATCTTTACGAAAATGTTATGAGATTCGTTTCAAATTCACTATATCCGGGTTATCTAAGTACCTACAGTTCAATGCAACCTTTTATTAAGCGACTAGCTGTGCCCACGACTTTGTGCGCGCTGAGTTACTTTATTATATTAATAAAGTTAAATATTATTTTTAAACAAAAGTAGCCTGAAATACCCATTATTACATTAGCTATATTAATCCGGTTAAAATGGGTCCAGGCGGTTCAGACATTAGCCGGAACAAACAAACAGATAAAAAATTGTAAAAAAAGATATTTCGGTATGTTTACTGAGTATCCATCCACATGCATTTAATGAAGTTATTTTAATCATTAAAATAACTACAATTTAATTTTAGTTGTGCAAACAGACAGTCCAATTTTATTTATTAGTAAAGGTGAATTCCAATACTAATCATAAGAACTCTACATAAAGTACGTTTAATAATCTCATAAGATGCTATATATCAAATGTTAAAACGCATCAAATTATGTCGAGATCGTAAATGAAGATTTAGCAAGATACGTAACACATACTGAAGAATCCGATTAAACCGTGTTTTTACGCCATCATTGCTATTAGTTGAAATCGAGGTAAAGTCCGTAAGAGTCACGTAATGTTTGTAAAATTATAACATTGGGAAGATATTGATTAATCCCGTACGTTTTTGTTTTGTTTTTTTAATCTTAGGAAGGTATACGAGCATGCAGTTCACTTGTCTTAAGCGACTCCTGTACTTGGACACCTTCACGACCATTAAATCTTGGAGTTGCGTTGCCAACCTTCGGACTTTATTTATTTATTTTTTTAAATTAATAATAAAAATTTCGCCTCTGGAAATCGCGGATACGTCTAGAAAAATTATATTTTTGTAGCTCTCATGATAATGATTCCATTTTGATATAGATCTGAGGTGTACTATTGTGGTTGTTGGTGTATGATGCATTTGAATAACAAAATTTGAAACCACTGTACGGGGAATAAGTCTTACTTACGGAATTCTATATATTTACAATTTCAAAAACATACACATACCATCTTTATTTATAATATATATTTTATCGCATAGCAAAAAAAGTCGCATTGCTCATAGGGCAATAAATTTAACTAAAAAAAAACGATTTTATAACACATTATGCAAAACTGTAAATTATTTATCCATAGACGTTAGAATCGGAGTCCAGTCGATAAATATCTAAACAATTTTCTTGATTATCAAAACATTATTTACCTTTTTCATTACGAAATGTCTAAACTCTAGGATTTCGGACGTATGCACGTTTTAAATTTCGAGAACACTTTAATAGCAATACGAGCAACACTTGTACAAACAAATGCTCTATCACCCCACCTGCTCGAACCCCACCAATTTTAGCAGGCACCTTTCCATACCTTTACTCGAAGATATACGAGACTTTCTAAAATTGCCGGGTAATCAGGTTAGTAGGGATGAACTAAGGGGCAGTATTATGCAATTGTTGGACACGAGTCAGCCATATAAAAGCTTGGTTAAGGACTGTTCTAAGTATACACACAGCAACTGCCAACAGCCCAAGTGTAGTAAATCAGTCCAGCAACATAAGCAAGATGTACACGAAACTCGTCGTAAGTTTCGCTCAATTTAAATATTATATTAATATTATTTATTATCAAATAAAACAAGTTTAATTAAGATTACTGTAATATAATAAATAATCAGACAGGATATAGCACTTGTGAATTAAACAGACACATAATTATGTCTGCCATAACTAAGGGATACGGGACTTAATTTCAATTGTACTGCGAATTTAATGAATTATTAGTAGATATGTGAATCGACCTAACATTTTCAAAGAACCGATCTTCATTTAATGGCTATATAACTTTTTTAAGTATTCATTTTTAATATGAATTTGAGCATTTTCCGATTAAATATTTGTTCAATCGCAGAGATAAAAATTATATATTTTTTCCAGCTCATCTCCTTCGTGGTGGCCGTAGTGGTAGCAATACCAACCCCTGGTGGCTTCGGTGGTGGACAGTAAGTCAAAATTAATATAAATATACACAATAATTAAGTAATAACGGAATTTAACGATTTTGTCCAAATATATTTTATTTTACATAATATTCGAATTTTAATATGATTACGATTTATCAATACACAATTTTTTCAATAAATTACGGATTGGGAACAGTTATTTCCAAAAGTTAGAGTACACATTTAATGTAAATTTTGAGATTATATGGAAAATAATTTATTTTCTGGCAAATAATTAAATTAACAAGTATTACATTTAAATTTTATTTTTATGAGTGTTTAAAGTTATAGAGCATTTTTCTTCAATTATTTTTACATCTAAAGTTTTCTTTTATTTGTGAGAATTAATTAATTTATAATAATCAGGAAAAATGATAAATTAAAGATAAATTTTAATTCGTTAGTTTCTTCGTGGTTTATTACAGTATCTTATATTTGCAAGTCATGCAACTCTAGTGGACAAACGGGATTTCTTAATCTTAAAAATGTTCAAATTCTCTATACAAATTTTAAAGTTGCTATGTACATACTGCGATGACTTTTTTGTTTTTTAATATATCGTAAGTTGTTTGCTATAAATTTAATAAATGGTAGTTTAAAATAGATTTTGTTGCCTAATCTATTCAGTTATGATAGATTGAGATTATATTTATGATTACATAATTTATTAAATTACCTAGTTTGCGTCAATCAAAAAATATTAAACTAAGAAACGAAACTCGCTATTGTTCTTATTTGGCAAGATTACATAATGAGAAAAATAGCTTCTTTATGCACTGTTTAATGCGTAGATTTAAACATACTAGGAAATATGATAATATTATACAACACTTAAGAAATTTATAAACGGTAACATTCACGGTTAATCAAGAATTTAAGACAATTATAAAATTATATCTTAAGTAATCTCCATATTAATCAAGACCGTATGATGATAAATTTTTATAGTTTTATAGGCTTTATTACAAAATCTTAATTTTGTGAATGTTGATTTATTAAATATATATTTCAACATATTTTATCTGCGGTTGTGAAATCACATTCTAAACTAATTTTAAAAACTGATCCCCAATTAAATTTGACGGTGTAAGATCTAAAAAATGTCGTGTATATTAATTAAATCAAAAATGGGAATATGTTCTGCCCGGATAAACGGTTAAACAATCAAACCGCTTTCGATGAAATTTTGACACAGTCAATTTGGATTTTTACTCAATTCATGACATTCTTGGCTACATGTGAAACATGCAAAACGTAAAATTATTAAAAAATATTACACATTTATAATTGTAGCGACGCGTGATTAATTCAAGACCGGCGCAACTTCTACTGTCCTAGTTCCGACAAATACTGACATCTCCATAGATATCCCCATGGATAGTATATAAAACTTTCCCTTGATAAACACATAGACATATTGACAGTGAAACACCTATTCAGCTTTGCCATGTCGTATATACAAACATTCTGTTTACGAGTATATACAGATTATTCCCGTTTGTTACGGTACTCAGTCTAAAAGCCAGCCACCAGTCTGTTGAATGACTTAATTGATCTGCATAATCCTAGTGAAAGGCTGTGCTTTCGATGCAACCTTTGTGTATTAATGCCACCTAGCCCCTTTCTGATCTTATGTAACAATAAATGACGAGAATTTGTAATGCCAACAATGTTGCATTACAAATGCTACTGTTTTTAATACGTTTAGTTGTATATTTTAATACTAGCATTTAATTGTTTCACTTGCGTTAATCGCACGCGTTAAACTTGATTATTTAAGCCAATTATGTATTGCGTCAAAACATCTATACAGGATGTTTGGGGACTGTTCCCGAAAACGAAGACAGGTGATAGTACTAATGACACCTTTGATGAAGGGACGGAATACAATTCGAGCATGACTAAAAAAAACATTTTTAAAACGTTTTATTAGCGCTAATTCTCTTTATCATGTTAGTCATTTTGCTGTACTTACAGGATGGGAAAATAATGCTAGTATAAAGTGTTAAAAATGTCTTTTTTTAGTCAGGATCTATTTCTTTTCCGACCCTTCATCGAAGGTGTCATTAGTACTATCACCCGTCTTCGTTTACGGGAGCAGTCACCAAACACTCTGTATATAAATTTTATTGATATTTCATTTAAATGTTGACATATTAGGCTTTATTAATATAAATCTTTAAAATTCTTAATTCTCATTTGGCTATTTGAAGGTTCATAAGTAAGCTTAAATACAGGTAAAGGATAGTTTTAACTCTTATGTATCTCACGTGTAAATGTTCTATTGCACTGCTATAGTGGGTTAATAATTTTATAAATTGAGGTCACATTTTAAATTCAAATTTATATTATATTAAATTAGAAATAAATTAAAAAATATATCTTTGTATCTGAAACATACGATTTTAGTCTATATTATATATGTACTATAGCCAAACCCTAAAATTAATCTATATTTCTTTTCATTTATCAATTCAAGTGTTATTATGGTGTTTCTAAAGTTATTATATGAAGCTCACAATAGACACATAATGGCACGATTTTAGTGCATCCGTTCGTTAGACGCGACTTTCACTAGGATACATAAAATAAATCAGTAGCTTAATTCAAAGATTGAAAAGTCGTGAAGTGCTTGCTACGCGCGTTTCGATTTCAGTCTATGAATTTCCGAATAGTCAAAATAATAATAAAACAAGGCCTTAAGGTTGGCGACGCGTCTTCTAGATCTACTGATCGTGGAGGTGTCCATGGGCGACAGAAATCGCTTAATATAAGTGAGCTGTATGCTCGTTTGCCTTCCTATCGCATAAAAAAAAACGCGGGAGAGTGATGTTGTAAATAGGTATACTGCTAATGGAACTGGTTAAAACGTTCACTAATTATATAACGTATAAGACGGTAGTGTTCCATAATAATTATTACCCATAGGCAATATTCTATAAGCCATTTGCTACTTTTAATAGAAGAGTCTATCTATGTGCATTCATTTTTAAATTATATGTATACATAAATAAATTTGGAGTGTCTTTTTGTAATATTATAATTTTTTTACAATTTTTTATCCGTCTGTTTGTTCTGGTTAATCTCTGAAACGGCTGGCCCGATTTTGACGGGTTTTTTACCGGCAGATAACTGAAGTAATATGGATTAACTTTGGCTACTTTAACTATAGAAATTTTATTTCTATTAATGCGGGCGCCTTCGCAGGCAAAGCTTGTATTAATTTATGTCGTGTTAAGAATGGTCTGTCTATGGTCATAAAATTAATAGACCAGTTAACTTTGTAGTTTGAGTTATGTGCTCTCTGACTATATATGGGTCTATCTATCAACAGGTATTACACAATATTAAGGCTGTGTTGAATGCGGATCACTTTTACTCAAGTAGAGGAGAAATTTGCAATTTTCTCGACTGAGGAGTTTGATGTAACTAATGATACTTGATGTAACAGTCTCCTCGTTTACTCTGTTGGTTAAACTATTTTATACTAGACTTTGAAAGATACATACAATATTAAAATAGCGGAATGTTTGTATAAAAATGAATACACGATATTTCCGAGAGAAACAACGCATAATTATTCTATCTGGCTGTGTGTTTGTTCCGGTTGTATCTTGAAAACCGTTGGACAGATTTTGACTAGAATTTTACTGGATGATAGCTAATGAAATGGAGAAAAATATAGGCATTTTTAGCGGTTAGTTTCACTGTGAAGTTCAAGTATATGTGTTTGAGCTTTAAGTGAAAATCAAATTTAACAAGACATACCTACATTATCTACTTCACTTATAAATAGAAAATGGAGCACAAAAATTTGAAATGATTTAAAAATACAATAACATTCAAATGTATACATTACTTGAGAATAATAAATAATCTTGTTAACCAGGGATTTGAACTGGGTATCTTTGATCTTTGATACCCATTTCAACCCAAAGATAAAAGTTTGTTTAGATTTACTTACAAAGTATAATTTATTATTCTTAAATTTGTATGTACCGACATATAAACAGTTGCAATTATTTAAATATATTTATAAAGTAACAATATTTATAATCTTAGTGTAGCCTTGGCTTTTTTTGTGTTAAGATCGAGTCTTAAGGATTTGAAATAAAAAATACTTTGCTTAACTAGAGATTCACCTTTGAGGCAGCCACTTGTCTGTTAGTAGACACAAAAATATGTCTGTTAGGGATACGTAAATCACGTTTACTGGAAGTGACATTTCCAACGTATATGTTTAGTTACGTACGCCGTAAAATGCATATTTTAGTTGTGTAATTTTCAACCTTTAGGAATTTAGTAAATATTGCCCGATTATTGTGATTTAAACTATCAAACTTTGTTCAACTGGTCTTACATAAGGATAACGTTTTTAATCAATGAAACAGAGTTAGTACCTCTATAATTTCTATCTTCCACGCCGTTTTCATTAATATTTACCTCTCAGCAAACACGTGACTATTCACGTGCCGTACAAAGTGCACACGATCCATCACCACCACGTCTCCAAGGTCCACGTGCCTGTCCACGTTCCCGTGGTTAAGGAAGTGCCTGTCATCAAGGAAGTGCCCATCTTCAAGCATGTGCCAGTCCCGGTGATCCAGCACGTTCCTTACCCAGTCATCAAGAAGGAAGTGATAGAGAAGCAGGTCATAGTGCCAGTACATCACCATGAAGAGCACATCTCCCACGGATGGGAAGACGAGTCGTTGTCGCATGGCTGGAACTGATCTTTTCCTTGTTTATTATAGAATAAGGTGAGTAAAATCAATTATATATTAAGTCACTTTACGATATCATAGTTGACTGTTAAATTTATCACATCTTAGATACGATACAATGTCGTTTGAGATTCTGAAGTTCATCCTCGGGACTATCAGGACTTCAAGAATTATATGATCGTAATTATCTAAACTAGCACTAAATAACTCTTCCAACTTTAAATCACTGTATATGAAATATTAATCTAATATATAAAATTCTCGTGTCACAATGTTCGTTCCCATACTCCTCCGAAACGGCTCGACCGATTCTTATGAAATCAGTAGATCTGAGAATCGATTACTATCTATTTTGCATCCCCTTAAATATAAAGGGTGGTCCGCGCCGAAATTATTTTTTTTATTAAAAAGTCAATTTTTTCTGCTTTTATTTCTTTAGGATACAGCATATATAAATACTTACTACCCCAAATTTTCACGCCTAAATTTTATATATTTACGCGGCAAAACGACTTTTGCTGGCTCAGCTAGTTATTTAATAAAAATAATGTCTTTGCCTTCTTTATTAGAAAGATTGGAAACAAAAAAAATACATGTCATATTTATGTTAACGTACATTTGGAATGTGTTAATATGCACTATATTTGAAAATCCTTTTAGACGTAGGTATGCTATAACTTCAAGAACAATTCATTTTACTGTCTGGTATGAATGCTCATATACTTTCGAGCTCTCAATAACCTTTTGTACTAGCAAAAGTTTAAACTATATAATGAAACACAACCTTATTGTCCAGGCTCGCTGAACTGAATCGTTAACAATATGGGAATCTGTATTTCCAGTATTGTTCACGTCAGTGTTTAATATGCATAAAATTATGTTATTGTCTTATCTAAGTAAATCAAATTATCATTATTAATCAATGTTCTTTCTTTATTTCAGGTAATTTTAAGTTTTCTTCAAATCATTATCGTTGTAAATACAGTATAGCAGAAGTCATTAACTGTTCAATATAGCTTTTAATATAAATATTTTTTCTTTTCTTATCTAAGCCGATTCTCGTCTGAATAGGTGAGGAATAATTTTGTAAATATTTCTGTATGAATGTAGACAAAATTATTTCATATTTAATCTGTCCGTGACAATAAAAGTGTATTAATAGTAGACATACATATTATAGCTTTCAGAGTTTGTATTGTATATAATCTTCTTGATATTGGACAAAAAAGCTCAGCTGTACTTAAATTTTTTACGAAAGATAAAAGCTTAATTTGAAAATATAAATATTTTTATAAATAACTACAATTGTATCTTTATATATAAGAACCAAAGAAAAATAAATGATGAATGTTCGTTTTTTTATTTTTTTGTATTTTTTCTTCATCCCCTAACACTGTTTCGAAGTAAGGAAATGTAAAGGAAAAAAATGTTTGTTATTTTTAAATTTTTGTTTTCAATATTGATAATTAATTGATGACTATAACTAGGAGCATTATAAAAGTGATTAACGTTATGTGCCTCGTCCAACTAAAAATTATATATTATATTATAAAAAATAATATATTATTATATACAACAAAGAATTAAAATCACTATGTTAGTTGCAATCTCTTTATCTATAATGCAATTTTGATACACTCCCCTGTGCCACATACTTCAAAGTTTTGCCACAACTTGTTGTTCGATAATTGTATGATTAGACATCTAGTGCTTAATGCATCTATGGTTCCGGCTAATCATCGAAAGGGGTCCATTTGAAGGCTATACTATACTTATATTAAATTTTATACGGGGAAAGTTGCGCTGTTTTGCGAAAGTTACATTATAATTTAAAAAAAAAAATTGGCATCCTTACTAAAAGTCCAATAATGTAACCCAAGTGTAAAAATCCGTTGGCAGAAACTAGTGTATAGATAAAATCAACAGCAGGACAACATCAACATCAATATTGACTTTATAAAAGGGATTATATTTACGAGTGTGAAAATGCAGGTCATTGCTAATCAGAAAATAATACAATTTTATGACACAACATTTTAATATGCAACATAAAAAAACTACATTTATTAACTTCTCCGAAACATATGATCGTTTTAAGAACTTTTCGAAATATCTCTTAAAAAAAAACATGATAATTCGTACGTAGTAAAAGTAAGTATGTTGGTTAAAAGAGCTTTGTATATTGTTACTTGTAGTCCTCTATATAATCCCAGGAATCCCTCCACTTTAACTGTGTCTCCGATACACTGGAATAACTTAGTGCATTTCACTAAGTTTCTCGATGTTGTCGGTGTATAAAATTTATCCTCAACTTTATGGCTCTGTAAACAATTTTGTTAGTTTATACATTACAAAAGTCTCATAAATAGTCATCTAACCAGAATCGCATAAGTTTCTGTGATTTTGTGCAACACCCTAATTACTTTATTAAAATTGTGCCAATGTTGCTTACTGCTCAAGAATTTCATTAGCTATCTGCTAGTGAAAGTTCGGTTAAAATCAACCTAGTTGTTTCAGAGATTAGTCAAAGAGACAATCGTCATCAATTAGAGTAAAAGCGTGAGATACCAAATAGAATGACAACCGACATAATATTTATTGATATATATTAAATCATAATTTAACAAAGCAACTCACGAAACAATTGCTCTTAGAAACGTTTCAGAACTCTACATTTCGAGGGTATTTGAATAATTTGAAACTAGCTTAGCTAGCAGTCCCAATCAATACAATTATTAAGAGATCGTATTTATTATGATGTTTGTTATAAAAACATCCGTAAGCCTAATAAGTGTTTATAGTGTGAGCTTTAAAGCGTTGTGTCAAAATAAGGTTTTATTAAAAACCAAAAATGCGATCAAAATACCTGCATCTATTTTGGACTTATTTTTTTATACTTCTTACGCTATATTAAATCACTTTATGTATAATTTATAGTTTAATGTCTATTTAATAAAAATAAGGCCGACAGCAGAACGTCATTAAAAATTACACATGATGTACTCTTTTTTTATGATGAACGTTCGCGTTTTTAGCCTATTGGCTATTAAAACTAACCGGACAAAGCACCAAAAGTGCCCCGCGGGGGGCATCGGTATCGGCTTGGGCTGCCGCAGTGAGGATGGGCGCTTGAAGAACGGAACGGATGCTCACCCTGGTGAGTGTTACGCGGAACAAAGGACCTCGCCTCCACCAGCGGGGGCATGCTGTACTCGTGATATGACAAAGACCCAAATGATCTCGAAGGTGTCCATGGGCGACAGGAATTGCTTAGTATAGCTGAACTGTATGCTCAATGCAATGTATATAAAATAATACACACACTAAATATTATCGATTTCGTTAATAAAAATCTCTTAAAAAGGCTTTACATTCCCGCACAACTTAGTTTACTTCATAAAGAAATATATATTGAAAATATTATAGCAACCTTAAAATATAGATATGTACTAACAGCTACCGAATTTTTAAATAGGGACAAATCCGTCATATCCAATTTTTCAGTAACTTTAATCCTTTACGCGTCGCATTACACGAATGCTCACAAAAGGAACAACTTTTCCCCGATTTTGCAACCTTTCTCAATTAAGTTCCGCTTTTAATAATCGTAGTTCGTAGTGCATAAGATTAGCGTATTAAACCAAAGAAACTAAATAAAAAAACGAAGAAACAAAAGTTTATTTTTGTTATTTTGTACTTAAGTTTTATAATATTTAATATTGATAAACCTTTGTCCGTATGAATCTTTGATCTGTAAAGTACAAAGTCAATTTTTGAATTCACGCTACAGTCTGTTGTATTGTTTCGTAACATTAAGCTGTTATTACGCACCGCCTTTCCATACTTATTACATAAAGTGATGGTGTTACCGGTAGGAACCATTACTTATATGTAAAATATTGACTATCTAATGTTGAAGATTGATCACTTCCCGGCATTACGTGGACGCTTTGGCACCTTCAATGCAGGAAATAAACCTACAATTTGCAAAAAAACATTGAGTGACACTATTTTCCTGTACTCCTTTATTACATTTTTTATGACAATTATCGGCGAGGTAGTTAGGTTTCTTGATAATACATATACATAAATAAATACAATTGGAGTTCAGTTTGTAATATCATTTTTTTATAAATACACTAGCTGACCCAGCAAACGTCGTTATGCCACATATATTGGGTTGTATGTATTTTTAATGCTGTATCATAGAAAAATAAAAACAAAAATCTTTATCTAAAAACACATTTAGGGGTGGACCACACTAAAAATTGGGGGAATGAAAATAGCCAGTAGCTCAAAATTAGTGAATATGCATATAAAATTTTATAAGAATCGGTCGAGCCGTTTCGGAGGAGTATGGAAACGAATACCGTGACACGAGAATTTTATATAATATATTAGATATTATTATAGTTAATGCACGGTAATTATAACAGAAATATAATTCGTACATTGTTTGTTTGTTGGCGAATTTTCACAATTATAAGAACTAATTTACGGGACTTTCACTGGCAGATTGCTAGTGTTATGGCACGTAATATAAGTATCTATTTTTTTAGAAAAGTAATTAGGATTCCGTACAAAAGCAACAACAATTCTGTAGATTAGTTTCAAAAGACAATGTTTGAAACAATTACGTTTCTTTCAATACTAAAAAGAATTTTAAACATAAAAACTAGTGGACCTGTAAGACGTTGTCATGTACACACGTTTTAAACACAAAATTTTCAAAACTATTTAGACGAAATTGTAAATCTAAATCATTCTCGAATCACTTTAAACACGCATAAAAAATTTCATATAAATCGGTCTAGCCGTTTATAGGGACTTTAGTGATAAATGCACGGACACAAGAAATATATGTATTTTATTATTGATGGGCATCGTTATTAAATAATAAAAAATTACGACAGCAATCCTTAAAATAAGACAATATTTAAACCAACCGCAATTTGCAACCGTCTTTTAGCCAAGTCAAAAGGGTACATTGCCGCTTTAGAAAGGAAGCCAGCGACAAGCGCAGCTATGGAACTGGCTAAGAGAAGATGTTCAGGCTTGCTTGTCGTCACTTTCGTATGATCAGCCTTCTCGCGGGACGCAAGACAGTCCAGCAATATTGGTTGCATGATACCGAACACACAGAATGTTATTCCCACCTGTGGACCTAGCTGTGAATAGGAAATACCAAATACTTTTAGTTGATTTAGGACAGTGTATTTATATAAAGCTCAAAGAGATTAAGATGGATCTCAAACATTAAAGAGATATTTTTATTAATTTTAGACTTCTTTGGCGTGTCTAACTTTCCTAGGAATGGAATGGACCGAAAATGATGAGGATTTTTTATTGAAGCCGATGTAATTAACATAGTTAATCGTTGTTGATGCGTCGGTACTTTAAATATCTATTATATTACGTACACCAGACTGAAAATATGTTAGAAATCGCCATTTAGGTGTGCAATTAAAAATTATTGTACCATTAAAACGCCTGCGGTCCAGCCCTCGTAGAAAGCAAAAAAACCTCCCGATCTATACACAGCTTTTGCTCCATTGAAAATCCCTTTATACTGTTCTTGTACGATCATTTGTCGGACTCTTATCACTTCTAAAGGCGTCACTAAAGTAGCACAGCATGAACCGGCGCATATTCCACAAACGAATTCAATGACATTCCTAGGAAAAATTGCATTGTTAGATTTTCTTTGGACATCGGTCCAAAACGATACGTAGCATTCCTTAGCATCTGAGAATTCATAAAAATATGTGCAGTGAGGCGTTAAGAATACTCGGATGGCATTTCGATATCACGTTTAAAACTCAAAGTGAATGGTTATAAATGGAAGGACATGATTTAAATCTCTTTTATTAGCTATATAGTTATAAAAAACATGTCTTTAGAGAATTTTCATTAATATTTGGGAAGTCAATACTATATTGGTAATAGCTGATAGGATTATGAAGCTAGACATTGTTTCTACTAATATTTCTATGGTATAAGCTAAAAACTTAATTTCGCTTTCCATAGGGTGTGACGTTATCATACAATCAATAATAATTCTTTTTTAAGATTTTATACTTTCCAAAATATTTTTTTACTGATATGGTTTCTACCTTATTGCTTTTATTTTGAGTATTCGGAATTTTATAGATTTGTTAGATTCGGAAAAGTTTACCATCTATGAACTGTGGAAATGACCTAGATTATATTAAATATAAGTTTAAGAATTACACCTGAACATTGTTTTGTGAAAAATTAACTCGTATCAATAGAAATTAATTTAATTACGAAAATTAGACATTTAAACATGTTGAACTAGACGGGATTTGGAGCTGCGGTTCAGTGATTTCGCTGCACACTCAAAATAAAAATATACAAAGCTAATGTACCAATAATTAATTATAAATAATATTTCACTGAAATCAGGTTAGAGTTTTTGTAAATCATTAGTCTATAAAAAAGCTGCAAAAGTGAAAAATAACGTATACAGAAAACAATCTTAAAATGTTTAAAATAATACGAATTATTCTTAAAAGAATATTTAGAACATTTAGCGAAATAGTTTGTGATACAATTTTGTGGTGGCAATAACTTTGCTATTCAACATTGCTATTACTAATATGTAAGGAGAGTATTTACTTATACTTGGGATCAACAGTCGACTGAAAAGCATATTGCGTTGTTAATTCGTACACATAGAACTGACTGGTTGTCGATAATATTGAGTGGATCTGAAACCAATATAAATCATAGTTTAGATGCACACCCTAGACTATAATATAGATTTTCCATTAATAAAATTATCTGTGCATTAAAAAAACAAATAAGACTAATGAGTATAACATGAGAATCCATAAAGCCTATTTAATATGTGTTTATGAATAAGACTTTATTAGATTCAAAATGTACTATATGAATTTTTAAGTAATCCGTGATACAATAAAGTCTACCAATCTTATTTATTAAAATCTCTTAAATAATGCTTCAATTATTTAATCTCATTAGGCTAATAAGAAAAACATATGATGAAGAGGGTATGTTTAAACTCAAAATTATATAAATTGTCTATGCTTCGTCTATTTATATTTATAGGAATAAAAGTGTATGTTAAAATTAGGTACATTACATTTCAAATTAACAACTTTGTTGAAAAAAAATTTTAGTAATGTTGTCAGTTTGTTCTCATGAATTTAGATATATATAACAGTAGTCGATATCTCATTTTGCCACATAAATATATTGCCATTAAAAATAGGGGTTGATTGTAAAGGGATTAAATATTTGGGGTTGTTTGTTTTTTATATTCTGTATCATAAAAAAAACAAATATGGTATTTAAACAGTTAAAAAAAATATAGGGCTGGAAAATAGATGTCCGATTCGCAGCCGTAACCGATATACAGAGAAAATAACACGAAATCTACGAGCCATTTCGGAGCTTCACAATTTTCAACTTCCGCACACTTTTGAAAAACTATTGTCTATTCATAAGCTTTGTTTGGGGATAACGAAACAGATGGTGAAAGAAAGTCGTTCCCTTAAACGGTTGTATGGTCAATTTACTACCCAACACCTCGCACGGACAATAATAAATTAGTAACAAACAGACACGACTTTTACCACATTTAGCGCCAATATGCAATTGTTACCCCCGCTCCCGTTAATGGGCACGGAGGCTTGTGGACGATATGAGAGTCCTATTACTACTGAGCGGATACACTACCTGTCCAAGATTATGTCCATGCCAAAACGCGAAAATACCCTCTTCGAAGAAAATTTTCTTGCTAGTCTCATATAAGGTCCTCTGTCTACGTTTGCTTTTTTCTAGTTGAGTCCTAATTTTCAATACGTCCAAAGGTTGTGTCAAGAAACGCGTAACCACACCAGATATGCAACCGGCTATAATTTTTTGGTGGGCTGTCATACTGTCGTCAATTCTGTAACCCACCATCGCTGGAACATAGTGCTACGTTTTTAATTTTAAACTCTGTATAAGGCATGGTTATTGTTTACCATATCTTGATCATATGATGTAATATATCCTTCTAACGTCAGAAATGACGTTGATTATGATAGAAGCGAAGAACGTAGAATCTCTTTTGTTGCATTTCATAAATAATTCATTGTTATGTACTTTTTATGACGTGGTCGCGGTGCTCCACGGTTACAACCGCGTTAATTTTTTGTTATTTTAAGTGTTGAAAGTAAAAAAAAATGTATATATTTCCTAGTAAAACATATTCAAATTAATGGAATTTTCGATTTTTTGTAGACACCTATTTTCTTTTTAAAACACACCTATGTTGCTCATTACAACACCGACCTTTACATAAAATGCAATGGAAATTGGTCCCGCGATTTATCAAAATCAAACACACACAGTTTAAAAATTTGTTTATGTTATAAGTACAGTATAGACTCTCAAATGCATTTACAAAATCGACTGGTATTTTGATATTGCAAATCTAACACTTCAAGTTTGTAGTTCACTATATGGTAATTTTGAGTTTTATACATTAAAAAGTCGCTCAATAATTATTTTTCTGATATATATTTACAAATATTATAAAGAGGAATGATTTGATTGCTTTTTTGTTTGTTTGCTTGCATTGAATAGGCTCCCAAACTACTTGATCGATTTGAAAAATTCTTTCACTGTTGGGAAGCTACACTATCTTCGGTGACATAGGCCATATCAAATTTTCAAAAAAGTTAAGGATCCATACTAAAACTCCTATAGTGTAAAGCAAGGTGTAAAAATCGAAATGAACGCGATCGAAGCTGTTACCATAAGCTATCTTTAATATACAGACAGCGATCACACATTTTGATTATATGTATAGAATATGCCGTTCCGTAGTTTATAAAAAAAAAAAATCTTCAAATATCTATCAAACTTCACTTTTCAGTCCATCCGAATTCGTATCGCGTCTAGTGTATTATTTGACGTCACTTAAGTATAGTGGCTATATACAGTAGCCATGAAAGGAAGCAGCAAAGTTTATATTGTACCATAGATTAAAACCGTCTATTTTGGCACATAATTGCTTATTGTTTTTGAAGCACTGTTAGTGGCCAGTCGTAATAGGCTATGTCTTAACTAAGAATATAACGTTGTAATTATTTTGTGTGGTATTTTTATAGAAATTAGGTACATCGGTGAGTACTGGATGTCAATATTGTTATCATGTTAATAAGTGAAGTATAAATGAAGTGTTATCAGTCGTGTGCTTATTTTGCTAGTGATTGTTCGTTTGTGTTATTTTTTTCGTTACTGCATTAAGCTCAGATAAATGAATCGTTACAATAATGTTTTTTAGGATATGTTACCTTACAGTATTTATTTTGAGTGATTATTGTAGAAACTCTTTAGTATATCGATTTTAATACGAATTGTTTATCAATAGACAGTGACATTGTGGATGTGAATCATTCGGTACCTAGTAACGTAATGAAAGTTCAATTTTAGGAATGGGCCTTTTCATTTTTGTTTGATTCACATATCCGCGTATTGGATGTTAACTGTAATGTGACTACACTTAGGTACATTTGTAATATTGTCAACCGTCGGAGCTTTGGATTGGACATATAAAAATCAATAATTTAATGGAAAGTTTCTGATTTTTTTATTACTTATTAAATTACATAATACTGATATATGCGTGCTATGTTGCGATAATATTATGACGGTAGCGCTTGCGACTTGCTCAGAATATAATTTTCTAAAATTGTAATCCTGCATGTCATGTATGTGATGCACTGAAAAATTGTTATTCATGTATGTATTTGTTTAAGAAATGTCACTGTTTTCTTGCCTTTATTTTCAAATATACATACAATGATTGGTAAACAAAAAAATATTAATAGCTATCAAGTCCTTTTAAGTACTAAGACAATACAAGTTTGACCTTCAAATAATATTTTACTAATTGTGACCTACGATTTTGTTCTCTATTTACGTGTTAATAAGATATATTTCTGTAACAGTGAATTCTATTCATTAATCCAGCATTCTGCGTGTCAGAATTTGTCTTTTGCACGATGAAGGCTTTTTGGTCCCTAACATTTTCCACATTTATATTTGTCATATTTATATTGAAATGTTAATCTTTTTTTTATTTTTAGATCTAAAAGATGTCTGGACAACATCAAGTCGAGTTAGAGGGTGTGGTATGTTGTGGCTTTGATGAAAGAGGAACAAATAAGGTGATTTATTGTTTTAATTTTTAAGATACTTTTTTCGAAAATTCAGATACCTCAAATTTGTTTTTTACTGATTTCTAACCGTAAGAGAGGATGGAGTTTAAAACGTTATCAGACATCTCTTAATGACAGTTCTATAAAATGTTATTAGTCTCATAAACCTCTTGTAAGTAATTTCCATACAGAAATTGTACGTTTATATATTAGTTTAAGAGTTTCTACATGTAGAAAAACGTAGACTCATACAATAAATAATTAATCTCAACAATAAACAACATCAATCATTAATTAATTCAAAACTCAATAACAAATTATGTAACAGTCTGTAGCTAGATGTATCAAGTGATTAATTCCCCTTATTTTCATTTTGTTACTGTTTTCGCTTCTGCAGAAATATTTTCTTAACTAGCTGACCCATGCAACTTCGTATGTGTCACCCTAAAAGATAGTCACCTCAGGCCTCCACAGATATGCTACAACTGACTTTTTTATAACTTTTTAAGAGAAACCATATTAGACCCTAAACCGTTTTGGGTAACTGCCCGTTTACGCACTGCATCAGAGGCTCTTGAAAAATTATAAATTTTTGCCTCGTTTACAACATTTTTACTGATGCTCCGTTCTTCTTAATCATAGCATGGTGTTATATGACCTCAATATACGAGCTTTCCAACAGTAGAATAATTTTTCAATTCGTCTCTGTAGTACTTAAGACATGCGTCTGCAACCAACAGAACGTTTCACCAGGATAGCTTTGAAAGTGCGACTTGTTTCGTGATTATTATTGTATTGGAGAAAATATACGTTTAAATTTGTATAACGATAGTAAAGGAAATAATCCAACTACCATTTAGATAAAAGAGTCCTGAAGTGCCGTTAAGTTTATAAATACATGGAATAAATGGGTCGACATCAAATCACTAAGTAATGATGTCATTTGCGTGATATATGCTATCAACCTGAGCTCGTCTATCGATAACAGAGTAAAAATACACAAAATCTGTATATATATATATATATATATAGAATAATAGCGATTTTTGATGTAACACATAGACGCTTAAATTTTATGTCTATGTATAAATATACTATTTCTTATCTATGATAAATGATAGACTTTCAGAAATAGGTTTTAATAAGAACAAGTGGCACTTATAAATATTTACCCACCACTAAAGCGATATTTCGCTAATGGCATTGCTTAAGGTGAAATTAATGAACGCCGTTAATCGATAGGGAAATATTACTTACAAGTTTTATACGAACACAATCCATAGACTTGAACGATTATTTTATTTTTTTTATACTAGGATTCACCTGTGACTTTGTTTCGGTCGGGTTTATTATTGCATATATATATTATTTACTTTAACCACATTCCGCTTTTGTTACATAAAATACGGCAATTTTATTAGTTATCTATACATATAATAAATCAGTAGAAATTCCGTGAGTATTTAAAAAAAAGCCAAAATTAATATGATAAACAACTAAAAAATGTTTAGTAAGTTAATATAAACGCGATTAAAGCCGCGGTCAAATGCTAGTGAAGAATATTTGACACAAATAAGCAGTCTACATTTTTGCGTCTAACCCAATACTAAAATTCATCACAGATTCTTAATATATTTATTCAAACTAATGGACTTTTGCATTTATATTAAAAAAAACAATGTTTTAATTTTATAACATTTGTTTTGCGTAAGTTTTAGCTACCGCACACTGTATTTTTAACTTTAGTGCACGGCATTTTATGGACTATCAACTTATAGGAATACTAGATGACCTAGCCACGCATTTCTGTGGAAACTGTTTTGGTTATATTAAATTGTAATTAGTAAGCATTATTTTTATTGAAACGTTTATGGTTTTAATACAGTGCTATCTATTGAATACCTACTCAATTTAGTCAACAGATATTATCATCTGTTAGAATCGTTTGAAGCTAAAAGATAATCTTGACTCTCAAATATATAAATAATAACTCACATTAAAATAATATTGCGACTATAAATTGATAATAAAACTATCCTATCTCTTAAATTGGAGCCTAGCACTCATTTTAAAGAAAAAAACGTTCAAATCGTTTCAGTACTTACTGAGTTCATCCCGGACAAATAACGTGACACGTAATTTATATATATTAAGATAAACTGTATGCGGATAATTTTTATCCCTGTTTCAGTCACCTCGTACTTCCCTACTACCGGCCATAGTCATCAACGGAGACACGAGTAAGTACTATCGATCAAGTTGTTTGATGTTTGCAAATATTGGTACTATATAATCATTGTACGTATGAATGTGTATTTCTCATCTTAAATGCATCAAACGTTTTTGATTACTTTTGCTTGGTTGCACTTGACTAGAAAAGTAGTTTCTACTTTCTACCTTAGTTTTATGACCATATTAATTTGGTTAACATTATCCATCTCACAGCGAAAATCTTGTCCACGACTAAATCAGCTCAATTTTTACAGATTATCCGAAGCAGACATACACAAAAACATTGGGTTATTTATATAATATACCGTTAATACATTAATATGATACATAACATTTTTCTTTTATTTAACAAATATAGATTTTGATTTTATGCAAGAGAATCTTGACATTACTACTGTTGAGTCACTGATGTGATTTTAAATGTAATAATATTAACACGAATATTTTTAATTGTTTATTTATAGATAATATTAAGTAATATGCTTGAAAATATCTTTTCAACGCACCATTTTCTTAAATATTTTACGTTATGTAGGCACGTCGTTTACTTAAGCCGATTTAGATGCAGTTAATGCATCAAAACTGCTTTAAAAGCTTCTAAATCCGCTACTAATATTATATTATATTTGCAGGTAATACTCCTAATAGAAAATCAATAAAGTCTCCCACGGAAGGGATAATGTGGTCTAATAATACAAGAGAGTCTATAAAAGAAATTGAGAATAATAAATTGCCTCCAGTCAGACCTGAACGACGGATTCCGAAATTAAGTGAGTGAGAATTAATATTTAATGAGGTTCTGCAGCCGGTCTTATTTAATTTTATTTCGCGTATTCGGATATTCCTAGACTAAAGACGACGCCATCGCTGTGATACCTGTCCATTTATGAACGGTGGTGCGTGAACCAGCTGGAATGGAAATTATAAATTAATAGGGGTTTCTCCTCAGCACATTTAATACTCGACGTGCCATGCAACGCAATGCTGAAATATTGCTAGTTTGTATTAGAATATAACTTGAGTTACAACTGTACAAAGTTTCATATCAATGTGATGAGGGGTTTGGTGTATGATCGAAGAAATATCTTTTTAAGAATTTTCGTTTTTTAGTTCCTCGAAGACGTCGTGATACAAGCATATCTGATTATTTAGATAATAACAGGCAGTATTTGGAAGCCTATATAATGGATTCAGTTTCTGTCGAAGAAATCAGACGTTGGCTATTGAAGAAAACTAGCAAACTCGTAAGATTATTTGTTAATAATTAAAAAAAATCACACACAATGAACTCTATTCATAAACTGTTTTGTATTAATGTAAGTAAACAATTTGATTTAAATACCCTCAAAAATCAATCTCTAAAAATTCTATTCCAAGTACTTGGTAAGTAGTAATTAACTACAAGTGTCTAATTCTATAAAATCTCTTAAAAAAAGCTGTAAAGTTTCAATAGTTAAAACACTCATTGGGTTTATGAAGATTTTTATAATTAAGAAGGTTTTTCTGTATTATCATTTGTTTTTTTATCTTAGATATCTTTTTTCTTTAACCTTTTTATTCAATTTAGGGATTGATAATTATGCGAATACCTCGTGGTTCCACCCACAATGATGATATAATGTATAAATAAAAATAGCCTAAGTTAGTCCTAATAAAATTACTTGTCTGCAAAAACTTATCAACCGTTCCGGAAATAAACAAAGCAAAAATTTTATAAACTCTGTTCAAGTTGCAAATAGCACATATTTGTACTCTTAATTTGATTTTAGAAAAACTCACGTTAATTTAGTCTATTACATTTTTTTTAAATAAGGTGATTATTTTGCAGAACAAAATGCAAAATGATACGGTCAGCAGAAACATTTAAAACTGATTTCTTACTTTTTATTGTATATTTTAAAATTAGTGACTTAACTTTTTTGCTGATGAGAGATTTTTATATAAAGTAATTTACATATATTTTTTTCTTTGAGCATAGCATTTTTAGGGTTCATTTGTAACTGAAAGCTATTTTATATTAGTTTTCATTTTACAACGTCTCAGTAAAGTATTAAAATGAAATTTTATTATTATATCTGTTTAATTTTGGACGACCTTATGTACTGTCTGACGTGATGTAGTGAAGCATGGGGAGCTTTTTGAGACTTTATTTAAATATACAATACTAACTTCTGCCAGCGGCTTCGCTGACGTTCATTTCGATTTTTACACCAAGGCTTATATTATTGGATTTTTAGTAACGATCCCTAATTTTTTTGAAAAAATATAGCCTTCATCTATATAACACTGAAAGAATTGTTCATAACGGAGCAGCGGTTCCTGAGATTAGTACTTTAAAAAACTCGTCAGCTTTATAATATTACTATAGATAATTTTATATTACAGACCTACAGTACGGAGAATTTCGATAAAGCCGTGACATCTAAGCAGAAGGTTATGGTAAGTTTAGATTTATATAATAAAATCAAATATTGTGGTTAGGTATTTTGCTGACGGTTCGATGGTGACTATTTTAATGAATAAGTAAAATTCAAAGTATTCATATTTTGGAAATTACACTATCGCTATGGTCTATCTATTGTCTTATCACGCAATGAAGGTTGGAGTTTGCTATGAACTTTGTAGTAGAGATACATTAAACTTATTGGAAAGTCTTTTTTAAAAGGCCAATACAACTTGTACGGAAAATATGTATATAACAAATGAAAATGTTTTAAAAAAATCTAAAGAAAATTGCTACTACATAAAGTACCTCTGTTTATCTATAATCTATATTTTTGTGTCTATGAATTTTTTATAAGAACCTATAAAAACTTTTATAAAATACAGGTTATGTAAATACAAAGTAACTGGCACATTATATCGTTTTATTTACTGTTTTTGAAGATGACACGGCAACATATCTTTGGAACGACGCTTGTTTGATTACCTATAAAAATGATAATAACATTATCTGTATTGTTATTCGATGATACCCGGGACTTTGTGCTTGTGGATTTAATTTCTTTTGTAAATGTAAAACAAACATTGTATTTAACCCTTGATGGCGTGTACGAAAGTCGACCAAACTTTCATTTTAGTTAGTATTTTCATTTGCTTTACAAAAATATACAACAACATCTAGTGGGTAGTTCATAGATCTAAGAACAAAGAGAAAGTCAATTTTTTAATTTGTATATAGGTTTCACGTATGATAGACTTAGATAGCACTCGTTAGTGGAACAGTTTATATTGTACCCACTTGAAACAGGTGAATAATACTGTGCTTTGGACTATTCTTTTTTTAAATTATTATGCGCGTTTTCCAAGTAAGGACTAAGGATAATCTTAACTTGATCTGTATATCAAAATTCTGTAAATAGAGATCTGTTAAGATTTTGTATTTTATCCAAGAAAATTCACGCTTCAAAATATCAGTCTTAGACTAATATTTTCACCAAGTTTTTACATCTCTTAACCGTTTAAAACTTATAATTGTTTCAGGATATAATAAAAACATTTCAAGAAGTCAACAATGAGCTTTCAGTTGTCCGGGAAATTGCTCATGTCGTAAGCACATCTCTTAGTGTAGAAGCCTTCAGAGTTTACAAAATACTTCCTGACCATCCAAGTTTTGTGCAATATTTTGTAATGGATAAAGATCGTGTTAGTATCAGAATTACCAGTAATAGACCTTAACGGTTTGTTTTTTAATATATTTTGTACTCATTGTGACGAGCGATTGCAGTCACGCAGTTTTTACGAAATTTGTCTATTTTCTCCTTATTATATTAATTATTAGCAAATT
>JAOSYY010001741.1:24086-37402 GCA_025727935.1 Hebomoia glaucippe
GTGACGAGCGATTGCAGTCACGCAGTTTTTACGAAATTTGTCTATTTTCTCCTTATTATATTAATTATTAGCAAATTTTAGGCCGGTCAAAAACGATTTACCTGTTTTGGACATTAGCTGTAGTAAAGAGACTGTCACAGCATAGATATAAAATTTGTAAATTGTCTTTGTATATATAGTATGTGCGCTAGTCTATATATTATATATAGACAGCATATGAATTTACAAAATAAAAACAAATTATTTAGTGAACCAAATTGTAAATCGAAAGTATCCTTTAATCCACTTAAACATACAAAACATACAAAAATTACACCAAAATCGGTAAAGTCATTTAGGAGTTTAATCACAAACGCTCGTACAGTTATATAAAGATGTTAATCATTGTTTATATTTAGGAACTAACGCATTTGATTCGGGCGGATCCTGATGACACGCAACACGTACTTCAAGTGGTAAAAAGAGGCTCTATATTACAGTTGTCCAGGGACACTGTCGCTTCCTTCCCCAATATGCCTCAGGAAGTCCTCGCCAAATTTGGTTCAAAAGAAATGGTAATTTTTTTAGTTTTAAACGATTTTTCCCTTGGACCTGTCAGTACAGAAAAGTTCCCCGCTGTAGATTGGTGTAAAATATTTAAAAGCATTTCCTTACGAATTTTCTAACATGTTGGAAAGTACTGATATATAAAACATATCAAATTACTGATATATAAAACAAATCAAGACAATCAAAATTGTGCTTAGATTCAAGTAACTCGCGTGTCGTCCTTTTCGGTTAAATTTTTAGAAAGTAAAACCAACAATCAAGCAACTTACTTACCATATTGTCAAGAAATATTTATTTATTTGTATTAAATCAATTCTGTTGACATGAATGTTATAAATCATGGATGTTTTTATTTGATTTTGAACAGTTCGAGCACAGAATTAAGATATTTATTGTTTTTAGAAATTGAACCACGTTCTGTACCAACCGATTCTCAATAATTCTGGAAAGACAAATTACGTTATAGAATTATGGAAATCCAAACATTTTGACATGAGAGATGAAGAAATGTGTTCAAATTTCATTATTTGGAACAGTTTATCTTTAATCTATTGTAATTTATACTTGGATAAAAACAGGAAATATAATATGTCCGGATTTTTACTAGATGTCGTTAAGTGAGTATTTAAAACTGTGTATTACAAAGTAACACCTAGAAATTTATCTTAGCATATTACATCAGATATTTTCATGACGTTCTGTTGACTATCTTATTGATTTTTACTTCGAGTATTCGGAAATTCATAGAATTCAGTTGAAGCACTTACGACCTTACCATCTATGAACGGTGGTACGTGACCCGGATCGAACTTTGAGGAGTTCCTCCTGGCTCATTTAATACACAAAATACTTGTGTTCCTGACACTCGTCTGGCAAAAGGCAGCACGTACTCACGGGCAAAACACAAATTACACGATGCGTTCTAACCGGGACTCGAATCCGTTATTTTAGTATCACCGTTGCACAAGAATTAAATTTAAATACTGCAATAATAATATGAAATTTTTACAGGGCTTTATTTGAAGACATTGAAACTTTAGACCATGTTATTAAAAGAATCCTAGAATTTGCCCAAAAACTCGTGAACGCAGATAGAGCATCCTTATTTCTCATAGACCAACGTAAATCAGAGCTTGTATCGTATTTGTTCGACAATAAATTTGAACCCGGCCAAGGAGTTGACGTGGAAAGGAAAGAGATAAGAATGCCCTTAAACCGGGGTATAGCTGGCTATGTCGCGCTGTCCGGACAAACAATGAACATATTAGATGCTTACGCAGATTACAGATTTAACAGGTAAAAAATTATTAAGTAGATATTGTAAATATATTGTAACCAGTATTTTGTGGTTAGAAGAAGGTGTAGACACAAAAGAATACATTAGGTGGCTCAAAAAAATTTTTTTCCGTTCTCATACAAGAATATGTAAGTTTGTGTTTTAAAAGTCCCCTACGAACGACAACAACCCAAAAACATTTAAAAGATTCGCTTCAATTTTTTTAAATTTCTAAAACCGTCAATAATTAATTATTTTGTTTTAATCTCTTTCTCATCATTTTTTGTACTTGATAAGCGACAACGATTCTGAAGATCTTAAGGCGACGTTTTAGTATTTAAAGGTTGCTCCAAATTTTTCAAAGTTTCCAAGTCCAATACTTTATATCTTTTGACATAATGCTGCACAATTTTGTAAATTGGGAAATGTAATGTAACTATATTTTATCTCACTTCTTAACGTTATAGGGACATCGACGAAGTAACTGGGTATAAAACTGTCAGCATTCTCTGCATGCCTGTTAAAGTTGAAGGCAAAGTAATAGGCGTGGTACAAATGGTCAATAAGAGAAACAATTGTAAGTTTGACCATGAAGACGAAGTGGCTTTTGAAACATTTGCAACGTTCTTCGGAATAGCACTCCACCACGCTAAGCTCTATAACAAAATAATGAGAAAAGAACAAAAGTATAGAGTTGCATTAGAAGTTTTAAGCTATCATAATACATGTCAAGAGAATGAGGTACAAGAAATTTTAAAGAATAATGAAAAATTTCATATCGATATGGAAGACTTTTATTTGGATCCTTACATGTTTGATGATTTCCAAAAATGCAAAGCAGCATTAACAATGTTTGATGACTTGTTTGATTTGTCGAATTTCGATAAAACGTCAGTTGCTAGGTTTATATTGACTGTGAGGAAAAACTATCGAAAAGTTCCTTATCATAATTTCGATCACGGCTGGTCGGTTGCTCATGCTATGTACGTTATATTAAAAAAAGACGAGCGAAGAAGATTTGATTACAAAATGGTAAGATAACATATCAATCGTAAAAGTGGTCCTGTAAATTCACAGAGATTTTTTTTATTCATATAAATTTCAACGTCTTTATACTTAAGAGTTTGGAAAGTCACCTTGTTGTGTTGTTAATCTAATTTTTTTTTAGAGATTAGCACTATTTGTGGCGTGTTTATGTCATGACTTAGATCATAGAGGTTACACCAATGAATATCTGAATAAAACAGCATCTCCTTTAGCAGCTATGTATACCACTTCTCCTCTAGAACACCACCATTTCAACATTACAGTGAAAATCTTGCAACAGGTGAGATTTTTTTGGGACTTACTACTCTTTTCACATCCATATATCGTATAGTGTAATTTATAGTATCTAATTTAACCTAAAAATTGCCTCATATTTTATAATTTTTTATATATAATATTGACATTATTTTTATAGGATGGACATTACATATTTTCACACCTATCAAGTGGAGAATATCATGATATATTAACAGATATTAAGCATTGCATATTGGCTACGGACTTGGCAGTGTTCTCTCCAAACTTGGAAAAAATGCGAGAAATCGTTGCTAAAGGCGATTCAGTTTTTAACTGGCAAGAACCGGATAACAGGTATGGTATAATAATTTTCAAGTTTATTTGCAATTTGTACGTTTCTTCCACCAAAACCTGAAGGAATCAGTGTAATACTTTATATTTCGATCTAGCAAATTAGCGATGGCTATATCGATGACGGCTGCTGATCTCTCGGCGTCAACAAAGCCATGGGACATACAGAATAAAACTGTAAAGGTTATATTTGAAGAGTTTTATGAGCAAGGTGATAAGGAAAGAGCTAGTGGAAGGACTCCTATACCAATGATGGATAGGAAAAAACCCGAAGAACAACCGCCTAGTCAGGTAACATCTAGACGTAATTTAAAGTTATTATCAATTCTTTCTGTGTAAAATATATTAATGTCAATATGCTTTATTTCGTTGAAGGTTGGATTTTTAAGTCAAATATGTGTGCCGTGTTACGCCATGCTTTATAAAATTTTACCAAATACAAAACCAATGTATGAAATGGTTCTTAAGAATCTTAGTATTTGGGAATCACTAGCAAAGAGTGTTCTGAAAGTTGACGAAATTCAGCCAGCCAATGACGACACTTTAGCTAGTATATCAGATACTGAGCTAGATGAAAATAGTATTGACATTGATGATGTGAATGATTCTCAATTTTACGACATCGACATCAAACAAAAGGTTTGTTATGTCTCAACGTCGTGTAGTGACAGCAAAATTAATAAAACTTTGGAGAGAATGAGGTCGGATTCTGTATCGTGGGATGATGAGCAGAATGATAAAATTACGAAAGTCAGCAAGATATTTAAGGTTGGACCAGAGGACGATTTGGCTGATGAAGAGGATCTCGTAACATCATCTTATAGTCATTGTCATGCGGTAAATGATGTTAATTAATATTAATAATACTCGTTTGTAGAATACATAACTTTTAAAAGTCATTACAGTAAGGTATTGTTATATAATTGAAAACAAAAACACGCGCAAAGTTTCCCCTGTAAATACGCATTATTTCTTTTATGTCAACATTACAATTTTTATTCAAATCATTAATACTATTTGCTTTACAAGTCACGTAGGATTATAAAATATTAATGAAAGGATCGAATACTTCACAACATTTATTTTAGTTCTGGTGTAACATCCAAATCCTCAGACAATAGTTACTCCATTTTTCGCTACGTTCATCCCTTGCACATCATAAAATGTGAGGAAGAAGCTGGAATTTTAAAGTTTTTTTAATATTACATATAGATACGTTTTGTTGATCTGATGTCCGTATTATACAAATTTTAAAATGAATCATTGAAAGTAGGAAAATAATATTTCACACAAGTCTTACTTGTTAGCTGGAATTTTCAATTCTCTCTCGACGAAATCCGTTATTTCCCTAGCAATTATCTTATTTTCTTCAAGGCCCAAGTGTCCTATAGACTCAATGGTAGCTACAGCCCCATAGATGTTGGACACCCCAGCAAAAGATAAATCACAGTCTCCAGAAACGAGACAAATGAAATTCTGTGAAGATAAAAGAACATTTTGGCTTTTGGTAAACGGTCTAATTTTCTTTAGCATACGATGTTTCCAACATTTAAAGGAGAAATTGTGGAAATTAAAAAAGAATCGCATTAAAGCCTTCAAGATTTTCGCAGAGCTCTAAAGTCTATCACTTATCGCGCAGACGGTAATTTAGCACATATAGAAATGTTTTCAAATAGGTATTTTAGACTTAAATAAGGTCATCTTCAATTTTGATAAAAATATCTGTATAAATTTAATATATTATTTATATTGTATATAACTATACTACATATAGGCTAATTAAGAAAATGATTTCGAGTATTTTTTACTATTCATGAAAAGATTTTAGACACGAACTAAAAATTAATTCGTTTTGTGACTTACTTGTTCTGGTTTTCTTAATACTTTAGATAATAGCGGTATTATTTTGTTAACAAAATCACTGGGAATTTTGCTTTTCGGTATATTTGTTAATAATTTAAGACACGGCATGGCAAAAATTGTACTTGTATCTTTGTTTTCGATATAATGACTGAGAAGTGATCGCTTTGAACTTATAACATATATTTATGCGCTGATAAACGTTGATTATTTTATTATTCTCCATGCTTACATAAGATAACTGACATGATACAATGATAAGTGTACTCTAGATTTCACATTATTATTAAATACTATGTAAATAATTTGCTATTTTATTTCAACAGTTTTGCATAAGATGTTTAAATTTATGCATAGATAATATTGAATGGTATATTGACCTATCATCATTGTCAGTCTTGTGTCCTGTATACATGCTATATCTATACAATATAATTGATGTCTGTCTTTACTAATATCTGAAACGGCTGAATCGATTTTGACGGCATCTTTACAGGCAGCTGATGTAGTAAGAAGTAACTTGGGCTGCATATGTTTTAGATTTCGGTACATAAAATCGACGTGGTTGTATTTTTTAAAAGTTCGATAAGTGTTAAGTATATAGCAAAAAAATATTACAGGATGAAATGAATAGGCCATATGAAAGTGGTGTATGAAAAATTTATTTTTGACACTAATTTCACATATAAAAACATTACGTCTTCTATAATAATCAAAAACAAGTCAGCATATAATATACATATGCAGATATGAAATAATCTGTATGTATGTATGTGATAAATATATAGACCTTGAATTGGCTGGTACCTGTTTTAATGAAGTCCTCTAGGCTGAGGATGACCTGACGAGCCATCTTGAGTCGACAGAGTATATTTGATAAGGTATATAAACTATCAATAAGTACCGTTGAAATGAGCAATAAGTTTTTATTGGTTCTATAACAGGCACTTAAACGTTAAAATTTTTTAAAAACAGAATAAGAATAGAACAGTCATTTGGGGGAAGAAAATCCACTATATTTTTGTTCTTGTGATGTCAGCGCGTTAAGGGTTTATAATATTTTTATTTTATTTTTGTTATTTTTTTATTCAAAATTCGAAGAAACAATAAATATGTATTGGCAATCGCCTACTAGTTCATGGTAAGTATTTATATTTATATTTTTATTATACAAAAATACAATAAATAGACTATATACAATAAATAATTTCGTTCAAACTTGTGGTGTATACACATTTACAATTTAAACTATTTTTTTAATTCGAGTATTTGAAAATTCATAGACCGGACTTAAAAACAGTGTCTCCCATTGAATATATCAAACATCTGTATTTTGATCCCCTTTCACAAGTAGGAAACATATCGGAAATTTGAGAACGCACCTAGCAACTAGGAATCTAACCCAGTACTCTGGCGTCTTGACGGTGTTATTTAGAGCTCTCAACAGTAATCTTCCAGAAAGAATTACTAATCTATTGATGGCAGGTAAAGTGGGGAGCTTCAGCGGTGGTATGGAGCCAGACGACGGCAAAGAGAGAAAAATTGACGATGATGCTTTGGCGTTCGTTCGCAAACGAAGCGAGCACGATGCACCACGTTACGCCGCTCGGATCAAGACTTATCTTGAGATGAATAGACGGTAAGATTGGCTTGACAACTGTGTTAATATAGTCTTGTAGTATCACATTGAAATTAATTTATTATACACTAGGAAAATCCCATGGTTTTACCGGCGCTGATAACAATGATAAAAGTTGCTCTATTATGTAATTTCTGTATTTTACGCAAATAATTATCTGCGATTAAAAGTCCCCTTAAAATCGGTGCAGGCGTTTCGCTAATTAACACAGAGACAAACGGAGAAAATTTTTAATGTATTACTGTGTTCCTATACTATGTATATGGATTTAGAAAAAAAGTTGTTTGATATTAGACACGTTATTTGTATTTACTCGTATATAAAATAAAATTCATAGCATTCTCCAATTGATTTAATCGAACAGTGTCAACATCAGCTGTTCTGATATTCTTGTTTCATGCATAATATTTTCAGGCGGAGGAGGGCAGCTGAAGCACGTCGGAATTCTGAGATCGAGAAGTCAAAGAAGAAGACAGAAAACGAACAGAAAGATAAGAGTGGCGAGAATGCGTAAGTGTTATTTTTTAGGCTTTTTACTGACTCGTAAGCATTTAACTAATCAAGTTAATATTTAGTAATTTCTCTACAATAATTAAAAACATTCATCTCAAACTAAATTATGAATTAACAAACAAATCTATATAAACTAATATAGTATTATTATATTATTATTGTAACATAAAATGAAGGTGAGCAAATCCGCAGGGCAACTGTGAGTTTCAAAATAGAACAAAAGTTTTAAAAGTTCAGGTCAGTTCAGCAAGGTTTATGAGCATCTGTCGTACCAGAAGACTTAGATGCGTTACGGTCTTTTTATAGAAGACCTTTAAGATTTCTGTTCATTTACGTTGAAACTTACTTTTCAGTGATTTCAGAGATCGAAACGACGATGATCGAATGAGTAAAAGGTACGGAATATAATCTATTGTATTATAAATATATTTAAAATTCAAGAACCCTTTAAGACGAATCTGCATAGATTATAAATTTTGTATTTAAGATATATCACGAGACATTCCCAGCTTCAATGCCTCTATGTATAGGTGAGAATTTTTTAATACATCGCGACGTGTGCAAATCAGTAAAAGTCAATTGCCATATTCTCATTATTCCTATAACTTGCTTAAAATATCATGCTTATTGCAAAAAAAAAAAACAAAATATTTCTTCTAATGTAATTTGGTCACATTAAATATAAGTACACTTTTTTTTATTCAATCATATTGAATTCGAACTCAATGTTCTGTTTTACTTTGTATCAGTTAACATTACCATTAATAGAACTATTATTAAGGTGCTCCTGTATCGTTATGTTTCGACTGCACAGTCGTTGCCGCGCGTAATTGCTATTAATTTGTTGGCAGGAGTCGTCGAAGTGAAAAATGTATGCATCGTTTTAGATCTGGTTCCCGAGGGCAAGAGCCAGCCGATAGGTGCTGTCGCAGGAGACGACGTCGGAGATCGCGTGTAAGATTTAGAGGAATATACAAAGTATATTATAATTGACTATAGCGATTTACGTACACTACTAGCTGACCCACGCAACTTCGCTTGCGTTATGTATGATAGAAAACATTTTATAATATTTAAAAGCTCGTAATGAGTTGTCCTTAAAGGATATATACTGTTATATATTTTTAGAACGTCATTAAAAATGATAAATGCTGTAAAATGGCTAAGGCTTTGGTTTGCAACGCTTCTAGACCTACTGCTCATAAAGATGTTCATAGGCGATAGGAATCGTTTGAGAGCTTGAACTGTATGCTCACCTGCTTTCATATTACTACTTTACTACTTCAACACTATTACGCCGTATTTTTAACGATGCAAAGAGCGCAAGCAAAACGGGTTCTTATAAATGCGTCATATGGGAATACGACAACGCGTTCTCGTATAATGTGGACCCAATTAATCATGTTATGAGGGGTATTGCTGTAATTTTAGTGTCGTCGCCGCCGCCGGCGCCGCAGTTGCAGTCGCCGCCGTCGCCGCCGCCGTCGCCGGAGTTGCAGTCGCCGACGCCGCCGCCGCAGCTGCCGCCGCCGCCGTCGCCGCCGCAGGCGCAGGCGGCGATGTCGTAGACGATGTTGATGCCGCACTGTAGTCCCCACTTTATTGCCGTCCAGTTTTGTAATTTTCTATTTATTTATTATAAATTTATTGTTGAATTTATATTGAGTTTTATTTCATCTAGCTTTTCCCCGCGGCTTCGATCACTATCATGTCGATTTTCTGCTACTCCTAAGAGTTGCCTATCACCTTATTTTTTATTTATTATATCTATATAGAAGACAGAGAAAATATATAAAAATAGTGTAAGGTTCATTAGCTGAAAAATTCTAGAATGCTTTTATTCTTGTTTTGTAAACAGTTCAATAATTCTTCCATTTTTGATATATCATCATCGAATTAATATATGAACGTAAGTATTGTTATTATAATCATATCAACGCTAAAAAGTGGGGCGATGGGGCAGTGATTAAGAACTAGGGAACCCACCTCGTTAATAATTGAAAAAAAATATTTACATAATCTATAGTCGCCAGGTGACGTACTGTCAAATTCAATCTGTGGTTTCTAAGATAAATCAGAGAATCGAGACAAACAGAAAAAAATTATATGAACTATGTTTGCCGGTTAAAACAATGTTATTTCAATATTACAGTCAGATACTCTCATATTACGTATAACTTATAAAGCTGCACAAAAAACTTTATTTCTTTAGATTTTAATGTGTACACCAAAAGCGATTTAATGATGTAAAATAGTAAAAACTATCATTGATAAATATTCTATGAGTCAATTCGTTATCATTGATAACGTTCGGCGATGAGCAGAGATAACGAATATATCGATTTTTTTTAGTAATTTTTGGACGGTTTCCTGTCAACGCGGACCTTGTTTGATAATTTAAACATTTCCAACTATAATGAGTTATTTTAATTAAATGTGCTAGTGATCATTAAGTTATTTAACGGATTATTGAGGATTAAGTTATAAGCGCTTTCGTTGGAGCCACTCAAATATGTAAGCACCAGATGCGTCTGGAGTACCTACTGTTATTATGTGTGTATGTTTCAACCCGCCAGCAAATCGCTTTTAAGCGGTATCTTGATATAACTTAGTATAAGTTTTTTAGAGTTACTTTTGAATGTATTGTAGAAATGATCCCAGATTTATCAATCGATGGTGAAGATAACCTATGAGATGTACTGATTAGGTACAACAAGCATAAGAGCTTCTTGTTATTATACATAGAACTGTATATAAGTAGCAGAGCTAGGCAATTTCAGGAGATCTTATTTAAATATGTTGGTTATATTAAAGAATCAGTCCTTGTTTTTGATACTCGTAAAATGGTATATATTTTATTTATTTCAAATAATAGCGAAAGATACAATTTAAATTTGTAGAATTGGTTAGTAGTTATTTGTAGCAACAAGTGCGAACGTTTGACGCGAATTGGGCGCAGCGCGATGTAATGTTTAGAATGGTGATAATGTTCAAAGAGAACATTTAAGTTTTTTATTTTTCATCATATGTAATATTATATGTAGTATAAATAAATTATTTGGTTTGTTTAATAATTGTGATATTTTCTAAATCCAAACATTTTCGTGAACGTTAACAAAGAAAATCTCTTTACGAATTTCAATATACCATTTCTTAAACGTAATTGCACAATTATTTACGAATCAAATAGAAGTATAATCATGTCGTACTCTATTTTATATATATATATTACTTTTGCTATGAAAAATTGAGTATACTCTTGTCACAGACAGAGTTGCGTGAGTCAACTAGTACTAAAATAATAAAGATTAGAGTTTGTTTGCTTGGTTAAACGCGCTAATATTAGGAATTACTTCTTCGAATTTAAGAACAAGCACCAGAGACAATTTTTTTCTGGAATGTGGAAAATTGATTGATTCTAAAAGCTTTCCTTGCGTGCACTGCACAAACGGTTAGTCATAAAATAATCAATATATGACGGAACTGTTCTTCTTAAAAACTTTTAAAGGATTTGCGATGATGTCTTTTTTATGTTTAGCGCACACCTTTATAATGGTTACACAATTTATATAATTTTATGTGAAATTATTGTGCGGTTAATATAGTAGTTTATTCATTAATAATCATTTTGTTTTAGTAAAAATGCAGAGCCATAGCCGCAGCGTCGGCCTACCTCGGAAGAAACTCATACTCTATTTCCTACTCACCCTGGTCGTCTTGTTTATAATAAGTACTTCGACATCCGGATTTAGTAAGTGTTGTTTATTTTGGATAAATTTTGACATGAAATTCTGTCGGCCGGTGTTTAATAAAATAATTTATCGTCGCTAAAAATAACGTATGAATAAAATAATCGCAGGTGTAATAATTGGGCATCATTACTCTATATAGATAATACTAAGTACATATGGAGCTTGCCGTAGACACCTTGCGATCCGATCCGATCCGTAGGTAAGGGCGACGAGAACGATTACCCGCGAAATCAAAACCACCCCCGCCGGCGGAGGCGAGGTCCCTTGTTCCGCGTATCACTCACCCGGGTGAGCAGCCGTCCCGCTCTTTAAGGCCCACCCAAGCTGCGGCAGACAAGACGAGGCCGATGCCCCCCGCGGGCACCCTTACTCTAGCGCAGACACTCGCCCAAAACGTCCAGTTAGTTTTAATAGGCTAAAAACGCGGACGTCCTTCAAAAAAAACATATGGAGACAGACACAGTAGATATACAAAAGTAACAGTTTTTTTTATTTGTGTCCGTCTGTGTGTCTATTTGTTTGTTCGGGCTATTCTCTGGAACGGCTTTACCGATTTTAACGGAGTTTTCTATGCCAAATAGCTTATGTAGTAACGAGAAATGTAGGTTATTTTGGAAAATTTTATTAATAAAAGCAATGAAAAATAACTATAACACGCAGACAAAGTCGCGGAAACAGCCAGTCTGAAATATATTTCTATTATTCAAGTAGCTATAAGTGCAAAGTTTTTAAATATGCGTACGGCCATTGTTATCATAATTTTTCCTTCATATTCATATTAAAACAACACGATGTTTAGGACATTTGTTTTTTCTATAATATTAAAACTACTAATTTTTGCCAAGCATTATGACAACAATAATGTTGTCAGTAGTATTATTTTGCAATAAATGTTCAACACGTGGTTTCCACAACTTATTCTAAACTAGCGGTGCCCCGCGGTTTCCCCAGTGTTACGATTTCTTAATAAGTATAACCTATTCGTTATTCTGATATACCTATATTTTTATAAAGTTTATTTAAAATCTGTTCAGTAGATTTCCCGTGAAAGCGGAACAAACATACTCACAAACTCGCCTTTATATCAGTACTAGAAGTAATGAGAAAATACAGATATAATTTTTCAACTAATTGTCTTATTTATGTCATGCAATTAGTTGTTATTATAATATAGGGTTACTGTAATACTAGAATTTGATTATTTCAGGCTCTATCTCAGCTACTGTAATTCAGACACAAACACTTCGATCGTATTACCTACCTAATGCTCCTAATGCCCTTACTAATGGAGCAATTGTTCGATACGTCATCGTATTTTATAAGATCGGATACTGATATTCTTGTGTCTCACATTATTGTATTGAGTTATTGTTTAGGAGTCGAAAATCCTTGGCCTTAGACATAGCTTCAAATTACACTACTGAGTAAACATTGGTTGATCCAAAGTGTTAAAGTACGTTATAAAATAATAGTTACGTATATTATATTCAATAAAAAGTCTTACGTCTATGTTTTTCAGTCTGTTGAAGGTGACATGAGGCGTTATCGTTCGCTGTTTGACTACAAATGTTAACATAATCGTTACTTAAATTGCGATATGACCGTTTAATGAAACAACTAGAACTCAAAACATTATGTTACTCACAAATAAATATTTAACAAATCTATAATATAATAAAATGTAGAATTGGATAATTTTTTCAGTGTTTGATAGCCCATTTATCCAGAGAGGCTAATGGTCACGTTACGATTTTTAATAGCAGAGCATCAAATGAGAAATGTTGCCCATTTCAAAGCTTTATTTGCATACGCTGCGTGTACGGTTAAAGTTACGGAATTAAAGTGTATGACTGCATTGTTCCTATTAAATTATTAAAATTCGATCGTGATAGTATACGTTTATCTTTTAAGATTAGCTTATAATAATCTTTTAAATTTTGGACGAATTAAGGTGGCAAGTTTCGGAGTACACAATTTTATTTAGATTGTAGAGAGATTGTTATGTAACGTATATATTTTTTTTTTTTATTGTTTCTGAAAGGCAAATTTACAATTACAATTTGGTATCTTATATTTAACACCAGTAAGTGGA
>JAOSYY010001750.1:1503-15143 GCA_025727935.1 Hebomoia glaucippe
GCCGCTGGCCGCGTGCTAATAGACTCCGTTGACGTGGCCTCATTGCATCTACATTCTCTTCGGTCAGTATAAAAAATTAATTATGGATACAAAATTAGTTTTTATTTCGCTTCCTATTATTATTTGACATTAAATGGATTTTTTGTTAAAATTTTACTCGTGAGTAAATGATGTAATATATCTTAAAAACAATTATTTCAGGTCTCGAATTGGAATAATACCTCAGGAGCCTTTCATATTCTCGGGCAGTATACGTGAAAACATTGACCCGTTAGACCAGTACTTAGATCAAGAGATATGGCAAGCGTTAGAATCATGCGGCGTAAGTGAATTGGTGGTCGGTCGGGGCGGATTCAAAACGCCCGCTGACAACTTGTCAAGAGGACACAAACAGCTGCTATGTTTAACACGAGCGTTGTTGCAACGGGCTAAGGTAAACTGGCAGTTTTCAATTAGCAACATTAAATTACATAACATATGATATTTATTGCTAATACCCATATTCTAACGTATGACTTGAGCTTGACTGGTGCTAAGATATGTCAGACTAAATTTTGTATGCTGTTTAAGATTTGGAGATTACTCAAATATACTTGTAGCTTGGACTTAATTATTAGGCACTATTTAATATTTATAAACATCTAAGGAAACATTTTCTATCACATCATACGCTTTCTATCTAGAATTGTTATGATATTAAAATATTTTCATTGCAGATACTTCTAGTCGATGAAGCGACAGCGAACCTCGATCAAGAGACGGAGAGGACTATCCTCGACACGATCCGTTGTTCATTCGTCGGTAGCACGGTGGTGTTTGTTGCTCACCGATTGGCTGGTGTGCTTGAATGTTCTCGAGTGCTCGTACTATCTGCCGGCCAGGTTGTAGAACTCAGGGACCCGGACGACGCTCTGTCGGATCCAACATCGCATTTGTACAAGCTTGTGCATCCCGATGAACTTTAGATATTTAATGGCGGTCTTAGTAAGTGGTCAATATGACTACCTCGCTTCACCCCTTTACTTATTAACCCGAGTATAATCGTTAGGGTAAAAATGGTCTTGTGAAGATCTACCGCCCAGTGGACTGATTTTCTTAAAACTTCAATGATAACACTGTACTTAGAATCGTATACCATCTTCAGATTTGTATCATCCAATAGCATTAAAATTTTAACTCTCACAGAATAGGTAAATTCTCTCTGCATTTTTATTGTTCGATTCAAATAACAAACACAAAGGCTTAAAGATATTTATAGAATCGGTATACAAGATGGTTAGAACTAAGGCCGTATTACATATTTTATTGAAGAATGTAAAAGTTAGGAGCGAGATAAAAAAGAATTTTAAGTCTGAAATATTCCAAATGACATGTAATGAAGTCGTCATGTTGACGCCAAATTATTATAAGACTGACTCTCTTGAACCACATATGGCATTATTCTAAAATTATAACAGTAATTGAAGAGTTTCATCGGATTCTCTATAACTATATGCGTGATGTCAAACAATAGTAAAAAGCCAACCCAGTCTATATGCAATGGATTATATTATGAGGAAACTATAAATATTTCTTTAATATCGTCACCTCCCGAAATGAGTCAATTCGTACGAATATTGTTTACAAACCTTAAACTGTATATTCTGTGTTATGGAAATCTTATTACTGAAAAGCATCATGCAAATTGCTATAATATGTTTTAATTTCAATTTGCCAAGTTTTTACTATGCAAATTTTATTTTGTCTTTCGCCTACTCTCTGCATCATTCATTATTAATTCTAAACATATCGATTTGACATCGAGGTCAGATACAGATCTTATTTATTATAAATATAATGATAGATATTAGGCGAAACTAAAAAACTCTTAATCAAAAGACTATTGTTGTGAGCACTTGTATAATATGTTTATAACTTGCCAATTAGTTAGAAATGAGATATTCACTAAGGTCTCGAAATTTTTATAATGTTAAATTATAAAATATACTTGAAATACTAACTTTGGTCATGAAGATTAAGAAGTCTTATGATTGTGGAAAAGGAATTCGAAATTGTCTTTATTATATTTACGCTTATGGTTTGTGGATTCCTGAAACCAAATGCAAGTATTTTAATATAAGCTTTTATTAATTATGTTACATAGTTTCATAACTGATTATTCCATGTTATATTAAATTCATTCTATTTCAAATTTAATTAAATCATATTGATTCAATATTAAATGATAACATTCATCAAATGTGGCACTAGTCGCTAGATTTAGATGATTTTATAAGAGAAATTAATAGATTATTTTCTTCTGTAAATATATGAAAAAATACACCAATTTCTGTTAATTTTAATATTTGATTATATGATTACACTAAACACCAGTGTTTTGTCTTATAACTTTTAACTTTATTTTTTCAAATTATGAATAGTATTAGTTTATTTGATTTAATTTTTGTTCTAAAAATGAGTGTTTTATAAAAATAGGATGCTCATTTTGATTTGTTTGGGTACACTGCAATTATATAATTAATTATTTAAAAAAGTATATCTACTAATGTAATATCTGATATATGTTAATTACTTATAAAATGATTACTCACCAGTTAAGTTTTCTGATATCAATTCGAGTAAAATACTAGCAAAAGGTCAATATCTAAGTTATTATACATGATAATGGACACCACTAATAATATGATTATCCATTGGACCAGTGTACCGTTTTGCCTCATATTCGATAAAAAATATTAACGTTAAGTATAAGATTTTATTATCCAGACAAAAATAACAGTATTTATGAAAATGGAATATAAACTTAAATATAAATAAAGTAAACAAAATTTTGTGATAGGACTGAGTATATTTTTCTAAATAAATGCGATACCGCTGTTAACAATTTGCTTTTGGCTTATAAATTTCGTTCTTCTGGTTTCTTGTATGGATAGTCGATGTAGTCGAATATATCTTCCTCTGAAGTAAGATTGATTGGCTCCCCCGGAACTCCTGTGCATATTTGTATATATATGTAATGATTTTATCTTTGTACATAGTTATATATTACAAAGTATAAGAATTTGTCAAATAAATATTTCGATATGGTAACATTATTTATTCATGAAATTAGGCCAAATTTATGTTTAGGTTTAGGAATGTTACATAAAAGCATAGTAGTATGAGCTTTGATAAAAAAAGTATCCAGAATGCGTTTTCCCGGCGGTAAGTCTCATGCCCAAATCGACATTTTGTAGCAACATGTCTAACGTTGACCGACGATTGGCTACTACTATTTTAATTTCATTTTATTAACGTTTTCAGACGTCGTGCATGTTTTTCGTCCTTCACATATTTTGTAACAGCGATAAATCCCGGTCTTGTCTAAGGCAGCTTCACCATATGTCACGTCAACATTAGAAATGAGTCCGCGCTCTTAATTTTGTTTTTCACAAACCGCTTATTCAGCATTAGTACCAACGTAACTTTATAAAAAAGGAGAATCTAATATACGTACGGTCGCACAGTACAGTTAGAATAGCAAAATATAAAAAAATCTAAGATATGATTTGCACCTTACCAGTACTCCCTATAGGTCTCAGTGAATATTCGTTTAGTGTAAAACCTTTCTCTAAAGCATGAGCACGCATTTCTTTATTAAACACGTCGCTTCCTGTAAAGTAGAGCACTGCACAGTAATATTGCTCATGTGGTATTAGCCTTATATCCAACCGTCTCGGCGTATGCTTCGGTGAGAGTCTGCACACACCCTATATAATGTTAATAATTGTCATTAAAACTATAAAATACTATAGATACATTTGTAACAATAAGTATAATATTTCTTACCATAAATTTTGTGTCTCCTTTTGATATTATGTCTGTTATAAGCATATTTAGAGCAGTAATAATCTTGTTAAGAAGTAATTCATCCTGTTTTTTGTGGTCACGCGATGCTCTGAGTGACGGAAGGGTCAGTAACGCATCAATATCACCACTTTCAGATTTTCCCCGTCTATTAAATAAAAACAAATGGAAAAACAGATTTAACGTGGTGTGTACATATAGGTCTTAAACAATTTCTAAAAAAAGGTTCTTACCTGTAACTGCCGCATATTGTGACTGTAAAATCTTTATCTACATCAAGGATAATTTTCTTCATTATTGTTTCTATTTCCTGTATCTCTGTTCGGGGTATCTTTTTTTCGAAATCTTCAAAATACCTAAAACATTGAGACGTAAATAGCTTAATAAAACCAAAATTTTTGCTGATTTATTAGTAACTTTAATTCGAACAATTAAGTAATTAGATGCCTTTTATTGTTCATAGTAATACGTACTTTAAACCGATACGTTGATGGTGTGTTAATTTGTCTTTATGTTGTTCTAAATCGTCAATTGTTTTTATACCGCTGTTGACTAATTCCGCTGCTTTGACAGGCCCAATCCCCGAAACCCGAGTAAGTAAACTAATCGTTTGTGCTTTCTCGTCATTATGAATATTTTCTAACTTCCTCAATTTTCCTGTTTGTAAGAACTCATCAATTTTTTTGGAAATCTTATCACCGATACCATTCAATTTTTTTGCTTCGTCACCGGACTTAATTCTTTTATCATAAGTTGCTAGAACACTTGCAGCTTTTCTGTAGGCGTTGTACTTGTGGATATTACGACTTACATTCTTTTCATATTCTGCCAATTCCGAAAGAAAATCACAAAAGTCTGCATTCAAATTATTACTATTTGATGGGGTTTTTCGTTTACTCATCTTATACTGAAATTATAGACATTCGAGTTAATTTGATCTATTACTTATAAATCCATTGACTTAAAATAAGGCAAATAGTAAAAGAAATTCGACAAGGCAATACGAGGAATTCTACTTCTATTATATTTTATACCAAATATAAATGAGTAAATTCAACGGTTTTGGCGGACAATTTTAAATTCGTGAAGTTAACTATGAAGTATATTGATTGAGTAGGTATGCATATGTATTTAATAGCCATAATTAGCAATGCTTAATAATACAACTTTCCTAACTAAAATTGTTGACATTTTGGCTTCACTATGTGGCATCTTAATAATCTTATGCCATCTTCAAAATATCAGGACAAAATTTTGTTTTCCATAATTATATACATAATATATGTTAGAATACCGGTTATTATAATTCTTTGCAATCATTTTCACGCAAGTATAAAAACAATAGAGCATAGATATAGATTATAGATGTAGTTGAGTGATCTGTTGTCGTGCAGTAAACGGCTTTTAATGTTGTAATATATTTTCATAATAATCCAGATTCTCATATTATTTTATTTTCTATTTAACTTTAGTCACTCTGTACGTATTTACTTAACTGTCATTTTGACAATTTTACAATGGCAAAATGTCAAACTATTAAATAGTTTTTTCGAGGTTGTTTTCAGTTGTTTATAAGATATTTTCGTAATAGTTTATGTGCCGTGCATAATGATTAAATATAGTATTGAAGCTTTATTTAGAGTGATCCAATCTATAATGAAAGTACAATACCTTTCATGTGCTGAGTGACAACGACAACGGCGACATGGATAACGTAACAGAAAAACTTTTTCAATGTTTTGGTCATAAGAAATTTAAAAGTGAACTCCAGGAAAGAGCTGTGAGAGCTATTGCAAGAGGTATTTAAATAATATCAATATCTAAATAATAGGCGTGTTATTTTAAATTAATTTTCGAGAAATTTGTGTTGTCATTTTGTGAAGATAGAAAATCTGTTAGTGTTGCTACTTGCGTGGTAGATAGTTTCTTACAGTTATATATAAAAGTATAACATTGCTAAAGATTATTCTATAATTGTTCTTATATTATGCACTTTTGTATTATATCTGAATTCATATTTTAATTTCGTGTTAAAGTTACTTTAATAACGATAAAGTTAACGTTAAAATAATATCGTTTCGATTTGTAAACAGTATACTTCATATTACGAGTTATTAGTACAGCATGGGAGAAGTTGCTTTTTAAAATTTCTACCATACCTATCTTACTAGCATGTGTTAATGAACTAGTTATTGCTTAAATTAATAGCAATTAACGTTATTTCTATGTAACGATAAAAAAATACGGTTAAGAGAATTATTTGTGGTTTATTTTCATTTAACACTAGCAGTGCCTGGTGACTTCACCTACATTAAGTTTAAGGATAAATTAATTTTATAGTCAAAAGAAACCTCTCAAATCAAAACATTTTGTCATGAAAACTTGCTGACAATATTATGGTTATTTTTACGATTTTAGGTAGAACCCTACTTAATTTTTAAATTAAAAATAGCCTATGTTATCCTCTATAGTCTATAACCTTTGATATTTAACAGCAAAAGTCCCTTCAAAATGAATACAGCCATTTTAGAGATTTGCCATAACAAACAGATAGACGGATAAATAAACAAAAACTGTATAAAATATGGCTCTGTTACATGTACCAGATATATATTAATATGCATTTAAAAATACTTGTTATATTCATATTACAAACGAACGCTTCAATATTCATAATAAATCTAGAAAGTTCTCTTAAAAAAGCAATATGTTCCAAAATTACAACATTTAAATACAATTACATTCCCAATCCCCTTTATGTTTCTCAATTCTTTGAAATTGATTAATATATAGAATTATACCTCCTGTTATATAAGCTTAAGGTTTGTAAAAGGAAATGTATTTTACTCTAATGTGGAAAGTTATTGTTTTAGGTGTTCACGATGTTTATGTTTCTATGCCTACTGGTTCTGGAAAGTCTTTGTGCTTTCAGTTACCTGCTATATTACAAGATAATAAAGTCGCCATTGTATTTTCTCCATTACTGGCACTCATCAAAGATCAAATAGATCATTTATCAAGATTGAAAATTCAAGCTGAATCTATAAATTCCAAAATGACTTCTAAAGACAGAGAAAGAGTGTTAAATGATTTGCATAATATGAAACCAAATACTAAGTTTTTATATGTTACTCCCGAACAAGCCGCAACAGGAACTTTTAAGTCACTCATAGAGCATTTAGTCAAGTATAAGAAAGTATCATACATAATAGTTGATGAAGCACATTGCGTTAGCGAATGGGGTCATGATTTTCGGCCAGATTATTTGAAATTGGGTAACTTAAGAGAGAAATTTAAAAGCATACCCTGGGTAGCTCTCACAGCTACAGCAAGTACTGAAGTAACTAAAGATATTCTTGAAAATCTCAAGTTGTTACACCCTGTGGCTCAGTTTAAGACACCAAGTTTTAGACGTAACCTCTTTTATGATGTAGTTTATCAAAACTGCATTGAAGATGAAGTCGGCGATCTCGCTATGTTTTTGAACAAATGCTTAAATGACGATGTCAATGTCAAACCAGTTTGTATATTCCTCAATTTTGTTTTTTTTATTCATTGCTTGGTACAAATATTTCAAATAATTTATTTTTTTGTAGAAAGATAAAAATGCTGCTATAGTGTACTGTCGAACACGAGAACAAACAGAAGACCTAGCTAGGATGCTATCTAGTAAGGGTCTAAAATCATTAGCTTACCACGGAGGTATGATTAAAGTTTTACTATAAGAACTTATTAGTAGAAATCAAATGTTACATGCCCAATCATTTTTCAATCATAATTTCTCAAGCTTTATATTAAATAAATTAGTCATATTTTTCATAAAATTATTTCATAGGAATTGCCTTGAAAATTTTTTTATTTATCAAGAGAAAAGAACAATATTTTGATATGAAAGTAAATTACTAGCCTCTTTTTTAAATTTGATTTTAAGGATTTCATAGAGCCAAACTCACATCAACATTATGCATATACATACATACTTACCTGGTTCATTACTGTAAAAAAACTATAAAGATATTTAATTTGCGTAATATATGATGTCCCCTAAAGCTTGTATATTCATGTAATATCAAGTTAAATTGTTATAGGCTTAAAGGGCTCTGAAAGAGTTTCCGTGCAAGAGCAGTGGTTCAACGGTGATTTTCCATGTGTCTGTGCCACTGTATCATTTGGGATGGGTGTAGACAAGGCATCGGTTCGCGCTGTTGTGCATTGGGGATTACCGCAGAATGTTGCTGCTTACTATCAAGTATGTCAGTTGACCGCGGCCTCAAGCAATGTTAAAAGCAGTTTATCAATGTTAATAAGTGATTTTAACGAATACATGAAAAATTTGGATAAAAGCTTGTTTTATTATTTGCTTATTAATCAAGTTATTGGCACCGTTATAAGAGCAAAATCTAGTATTATTTATTTCTGCTGCAGGAATCTGGAAGGGCTGGTAGAGATGGCAAGCCGGCATTTTGTCGTATTTACTATTGTCGCAGTGAACGAAATGCTGTAGACTTCTTACTCAAGTCTGATATTGCACGCGCTAAAACACCCGAGCAAAAGCAACGCTGTAAAAATGCATATAAGAGCTTCGAAACGATGGTGAAATATTGTGAAGATGTTGGGTAATTTTTTATTAGTTCTCATATAATATTTTTTTAATTAAAATGAAAACATTTCAATGCATGGCTCAAGACGCTAAGGAAACATTATTAAAAAACAAGATTCGTCAGGTTTTGTAACTTCTTTAAGCCACTTTTTGGTATACAAGCCTTGGTATTTTTTTAATGTGAGAAAGCAATTATTAAATTCAAATTATTTGATGGAAAAAATTAATACGTTCATGTCCCCATTGCTTGATAAAGCTTTTCGATTTGTCATCATAAAAGTATATATAATACTTATTACAGGAAAATATTTTTTATGTATGTTTGTACCATTACATATCGGAAACGGTTAGAACGATTTTGACGTGTATTCCATTGGCAGATAGCTCATGTTATGGTGGATAATACATAGTTTATCATAAAGTATACATAAAATGTAAGCGGGTACAACAGCGCGGCGGCGCTAGTGTTAAGTATAAATGTAATAGATATTAGTTGTTATATCGGGAAATAATATATGTGAGCAGATGTCGTCACAAAACGTTTGCGGACTACTTTGGCGAGGAGCCGCCGAAGTGCGCGGCTCGCTGCGACGTGTGTAGCGACGCACGAGCCGTGCGACGCGCGCTAGAGCAGCACATGCGGCGAGCCATGAGTGCCACGTTGCAGCGCGCCGGCTTCGTGGCTCACGACGACTCCTCCGATCTGTACGGCCAAGGCAGAGATGGACAGAAAAGGTATGGATGGTCTGTTTATATATTATGTTAACAACTGCGGTCCACTTGATGATAGGTCTAAGCTCAGCCAGCTGACATGAATTCAATGATGTGCTGGCGACCTTTTAATTTTTATTTCGAGTACTAGGGAATTGGACTGATGATTGATGATAGACTGAATTCGAAAACTGACCTTTCTGTCTATGAAAAGTAGTAGTTACCCCGGATGCAACTTAAAATTTGTTAAGAATTCCTACCGCCTATTTCATACTTAAAATGTCTGTGTCTTTGACAGTCATCTAATCACAGACAGCCCGCATGTAAATACAAATTACATGTTTGCATAATGCAAGTTGCGTTTCTAAAAATATCCGTGTCTTCTAATTGTACAGATACATTTCTCTGTGAGATCTTATTTTTAGATCGTTGATCAGGTATAAACTGTATATATTCCGGACGCGCTTTAGATTTGAAATGGTATTTAATATAAAGAACTTTAACCCGAAGCTGATGTAAATGAGCTTTTTAAGTTTATATTTTATTTTATAAACTTGATATACTCATTAGTTAAAATATGAAACCATTATAATATTCTATTGATTATAAGAGCTACAAATCTGAACTTTTAGATAAACTTTATTATTTATTACCTGATAAATATATACTATCATGTCTTTTTAGGGAAATCGAATCGTATTATGGCGAAGGTGAAGGAGATTCCGATGAGGAATTCAGTAGGCGTAGAGTGGCCGAAGAAACGAGATCTCTCATCATGGAAGAGTTTACTAAAAGGAAGAAATCTATTGAAAAAGACAGGAAACCTAGCAGCGATTCGGAATCTGCTAAGTACTCAAAATGCAAAGCCGCTGCTAGTACAAGCACAAAAGTATGACTAGATTTTATTAATCTTAAAAATATTATACTATGTTCATATATTTTTTTCTATAAGAAGTTTTTCTTACGTGCATTTATATATGTTTTTTTAATAAGTGTAGTATGTATTAAGAATAATGTAGTTTCTTTAAAAATACATAAAAAAATGTACTACATGTAGGCCACACTATGTAAAAAAAAATAATGGGTCAATAATATTTTAGGTAAACGGTCTCACAATAGCATCTAGAGAGAATTATTTATCTCTACTTAATAACGCGCTTAATGAACATCTGTCTTCACTACAAGGCATAGACGATCCAGTACGGCCTCTTTCTAAACGTGACGTGGAACAATGTGCTGTGGCGTTGGAATACGAAGCCTTCTCTAAAAGCACTGTTATAAGCGTATACAGACGAGCTGTGACCAAAATGGTAAATATATTTTATCATCAACAAAGTTCAGTTAATTCTGACAATAAAAATTGAATAACTACACTTTTTTTTTCAGATTACATCAATAAAAGCTTCCAAAGATTGCCTCTATTCTCGTCTTAAACATTTTGAACCTCAAAAACAAGAAAGTCTCGGTGAGTTTATTAAGGAGTTTGAAAAGAAAAAGCGAGAGGAATCTCAAAAAAATCACGGTTTTGTAACTGCCGCTGAATTAGAATGCGGTATGTCATACTCAAGATTCCTTTTGTTATTAAATTCAGTTATTGTCCTTAAATAAACTTTCTTTGCAATCAGTTAAAATAATAGCTTAAAATTATTATAAAAATAATATTTTCAGTAAAAATAGAAGAAAAAAATGAAGCGAGGGAACTTTCAAAAGCAGATAAAGAAACTAAAAGAAAAGCGAACTCGTTTAAAAAGGATCCTCTCACACAAACCAAGCTTAAAAATTTCTTTGCTACGAAGACATCACAAAAATCACCGGAATCTTCCCCTAGCGCTAGTGAAGATGAATGTGGACTCGTTATTGATGAACATGCAAATCCAGATCTGTTAGATTCTACACTTAAACTTGATAACATTAATGACACTTACTCAATCGATGAAGATAACGATAAAACATTAAGGATTAATGAAATATCACCAAGTCCAGGAAATTCTATAAAACTGAACGACAGTAAACCACAAAAAGAAACGAAGACGTTCGTTATTAATATAACTTTGCAAGGTATTCCTAGTAAAATAAAAGAGTCATCCTTAGAAAATGATCACGCAAACACGCATAATATTGAAGAAAAGAAATCGGAATCCCCTAAAAAAGTACAGGGTCCAGCCAAACGAAAAATTAAAGCCTTGTTTGGCGAATCTTCAGATGACAGTGATTTAGAGCCTCAAAAAAATAAAAAGGTTAAAACTATGCATAAAAGACACAAAGATAAGGAAAAGCAGAAAGATGATGAGAAGCATAGAGATAAACATAAAAGCAAAAGTAGCTCTAAAAGTAAAGATAATCACAAAGATAAAGATACATTAAAACAATCTCGACAACGAAGTAAAGGTGAATCCGATAAAAAATGTCGAAAAATTTCTTCAAGCAGTACAAGTTCTGAAAAAGATCTTGTTATCGATGAAATCAGATCAGAAGAAATGGGTGGAAGCTCAAACGTTACGCAAAAAAAATCTTCATCTGAGAAAATAAAACAACCGCGGTCTCGGAATAAAAGTGAAACGGAAGACAAACCTACAAAATATTCTATTATGACATTTAACGCAGAAAAAAACCTCGTTATAGATGAAGCTAGTTGTGAGAATATTGCTGATACAGATGAAACTATTATACTTAGTACATCTAAAGAAAGCTTAAAATCGGAGAATCCCAGTCATGCTAATGACATAAAAGAAATTACTGAAGAAAATTTAAACACTAGTGATATCGAATCAGAAGAGGGTACTGTTTATAATAATAAAAATGCTAGTCATGTTGACGAAATAATAAAATTAGATGATAAATCTCTGAGTGAAGCACATAAATTAAGTATAGAAGCAGACAAAGTTTTGAAAGAACTCCAACAGTTTGCTGAGATAAAGCCTGAATCTGAAACAGTACCTGAAGTTAAAGAAACTAAGCAAGTCACAACGGAAACAAACAATTTTATTGAGAAAAAATCCCCTGTCATACACAAATCTAAACACAAAACTAAACATCACAATATCGAAACTATAAAAAAGTCAGATGATAGACGACTCAAAGATAAAAAAGTCGAAACAGTAAGCGATGATCCTACTCAGCATCACAAAAAACGAAAAAAATCAAAAGAAAAGAAAAGTGAAAAAGTGGATGTAGCCAGTTTAGTTGTAAAATTGTTAATGCCTTATTATAAGAAAAATAAAATTAGTAATAGGGATCTATTTAAAATTACCGCAAGGCATATTGTACACCAACTTCTGGCAATACAAGTGACGGGTAAGATTATTTTTTATTATTTTAAACTTATGTAGTAACTGTCTTAGAACATGCTGTAAATTCGAATCGTTAAAAAATTTTCTCTCAATAAATTATTAATATTCTGTTACAAATTATTATCAGAATATAAAATTAATAACACCTATGTTCTATTAACTTCTATTTTTATTTATTTTTCAGAGGAAGCTGCTATTAATTTATTGTTAAAGAAGACCTTTAAGAAGGACATTAAAATAGAAACAGAAAGTGACTTAAATACTAAATTAAATTTAAGCAATGACATTTAATAATCTGATGTTACTAATTGTTAATAATTACAATATAATTTTAAGATTTATTTATATATAATTATTATTATTCTTGTATGTCGTTTAATAAAATGTTTAAAATTGTAGATAATATTTGTATTATTGCAACTAAAGTTTAATATCTGCACTAGGCTTTGTGGACCGGTAAGGAAGGAAGAATTGATAAAAATAATGTGTTAAAAATCAGCTTAAGTTTGTCGTATAATCAATTCCTTCAGTTGTTTCCTAATGAACGTCCGGGGGTTAAAATGAAATAATATTTCAAAATTATTATCATTATTATTCTTATATCTATTAACAATATTAAATGCATATACGAACTTTTTCGTTCAACAATATCCAGTATAATTAGCACCTTATTAGTAATTAACACTAAAGTCACTGAAGTAGTCTTATTAAATGTATTGACACGTTAGTTTTCTTTACATTGATAATAGTAGTATTGTATTAATAATATAGAAATAGTATTGTATTGAATGTAGATTCATGTTAATTTATTATACTTATATTATATTATTATAATGAATAAAATAACCATTCGCCAAAAGCCGCCACCTGGTGGCATACAACGTAATTAGTTAGGATCATTCCTTCAAAATAACCCTATGGTTTATTTTGTTAATAATTTAATATATAGAAATCATATTTCTTTGCTAATAATTTTCCATCCACCATTCGCAAATAACATTAGCTGGCTTTTATTTTGAGGAATCTTGATACCTTTGTGTTTTCCGCACGGTCTTTACATAGACTGTGATACAGTAATAGATATCTCTTGGTCTGTTTTCCAAGGCGTAACTTAAGTATGAATCTAGTTTCAATACTCGTCAAACAGGACATACATTACGAATGATACATTAATGTAATATATATAAAATATT
>JAOSYY010001750.1:20329-37402 GCA_025727935.1 Hebomoia glaucippe
GTACTAAATGAGTGGTAGGATTCTCTACATTGTACTCAAACTCCAGCGATTCACGAAGCAACATATAAAGTGGAATACTTTATGTTCCTGAAGTTCCAAATTAAAAGGTCTACGGTGCATCATTGAATAATTAAAAACAACAAAAGGTAACGCCTACCATCACGTGAATTTGAAACTTGTCTGTCATAACAAAAATTTTAAATACATACATATATTAAAGCCTTTTTTCCATAGGCTTAGATAGTCATCGGCTTTCCACTTGTTACGATATCGACAAACTAATTTCGCTTCAACTACTCCCATTAATACTTTCAATTACGCTCGTCAATTGAAGATACTCTTAACATGACTTTTGTCGACCGTCTCTGACTTTACCTTTCACACTCACCTATATACCTATTTTTATTCATTCTTCCTAAATGCCTCAACCATTCACTCATCCCTTTCGCAATCTTTGTCACATCATCCCTCACACCACAGCTTTCTCGTATGATCTTTCAGACCGAAACCACGCACTCCTTAAGGCTCCCATTTCAACCATATTTATTCTGCTTTCATCGTTCAGCCAAGAAAATATTAAAGATAGTTCGTTAACCGGAAGGCGGTGTCTGTAGTGCGGTGACGAATCTGTCGAGTAGAGATGAGGTGGGCGGCTCCGACGCAACAAGCGATAGGTCCGCTGCGCGCACCCATTCCTCCACCTCGCTACCCTCCAAAGCTCGACGTTCAGCTGAAATATAACAATACAAAAATAAAATTTGGATACTTTTTTGAAGAAACATTGACCATGTAAAAGACACTGAGACGACGCACGATAGACAAAGTTGGAGGCAAATACATGTGGCGATCACACCTAGTGGGATAAGACACTAATATTAAATAAAATTAATTTTATTTTAAACTAGCTGACCCAGCAAACGTCGTTTTGCCACATAAATATATAAAATTTGGAGGAGAAAGTTTGGGTTTGTATGTATTTTTATATGTTGGAGTATAAAAAATAAAAACAAAAAGTTTTGTTTTAAAAGTAATAAAAAAAATTACGAGTGGACCACCCTTAAGATTTAGGGAGATGAAATATAGATAGTAGCCAATTCTCAAGTTTAGTGAATATGCATATGTAAATTCATAAGAATCCGTCGAGCAGATTCGGAGGAGTATGGGAACGAACATTGTGACACGAGAATTTTATATATTAGATAATCGACTCAATGGTATAAGAGCTAAGATACCGCAAATGGATATGTCAAATTTATGAGAACTCTTTTTGCGTAAATTCTATTACGAATGCAAAATGCTATTTTGACAAAATGTAGATATAGAAGATGTTATAATTGTATTAAACAAACTTTCTTACACAATTGCATTAGATCGGTAGCCCATTGTAAATCTTCAGGATCCAGAATTACAGCGAGATGTGCACAGGCCGGCCGACAGTCTGCAACGATTATAAAACATAATGACGGAAGAGCCACTTTAAAGTTTGAATTGAATTAAAAAATGTAGAGACAAACTTGACCAAACTGTATATACACGTTTAATCTTTCTTTAATGTGATTTCAATGACAATCGAGTTAGCCGGACAACAATGTACACACGAATCAATTTTAAGTATTTTCTAAAATGTTCCGATAATTATATTTTCGATTTGTTCGGTTATTGATATTCTGTAATAAATAGAAAGATCATGTATAAGTTTCGTAACAACATTATTTTATTTTTTTCGCTATAATAAAAAGGTGTATTAAATAAAAAACGTCTGACGTCACCATGCGTATTTCACTCATTGTGGCATACAGAGATGATACAGTAATTCGACTTTTAACGTACGTTTTTTTGACCGCAGTACCATTGACGTGAAGTTGGTTTAACATTTTAACGTCATGAACATAAAGGCCGGTCGTACGTTTGTTGTCACGAGGAATGGATCAATTAGATCATTTATTTATTGTTTTTATCAGTTTTAAGAATTTTTCGCATTGAATTTATGACAAAAATTTAATATACATAAAAAATGTTGATAATTTTGTTTCTATCTTACTTTTGAAAAATACTTCGTGAATGTTTAAGACGGTTGTACTTATGTGGCTGAAATTTGTTCTTTTCTGAAAAAGTTATTCTTTTATTTAATTACTATATGTAAATGAGACTGTCTTTAAACTGCCACCATATAAAATGAATACCAAGTGTATTAAATATATCTTTAATAAGTTTACTTTAAAAACTGCATATATTTTGGTAATTGGTATTACATAAGTAAATACAGATCAAACGTACTAGATTCTTGTGAAGAGGCCAGGAGCGCTATGAGGTGTTCACGCAGGGGCTGACGAACCGCCTCGTCCGTATGCCGCAACCACAATGTAATTAGCTCAATTGTAAGAGGCATCAGCCGACAGTCACGTTCCTATAAGACAATAAAGTGATAGAGGTTCCCCATTATTCACTATTTAACCTTAATTATTAATACATAGAAGAAGATCATTGCAAAACCAAAATATTTATTTCATTTTATTGCTTGCCTGTTTGTTTTACCAGCCATTTATTGCCTGATACATTTTTGATTTTGAGGGCTGTGTCTTGTGGTCGGTTAAAGTAATTGCGACGCCAGAGTACCCGGTCGGAACGTATACTACATTTTCAAATTTGTATTTTACTTCAGATACGTGTTGCCTGTGGCCGAACGGATGTTAGAGGTGTCCATGGGCAAAAGAAATCGCTTACCACCAGGCGAACTGTAGCAAAGCTTGATGTCCATGTTAAAAAAGGAATATATTAGTAAAATCGTTGTTGGTTTGTAATCGTTGCGAAGACGCGGCAGCATTCCACGAGGTGACCATTATTTAAACAGCGCTAACATATAAAAAGGAGGTCGCGTTAAGGAATGTTGTTGTATATGGAAAATAAAAATCGCTCAATCTATTATTTCATTGATTAGAAATTATTTAATACAACTCACCTGAGTGTCGTCGGCCAGCTTATAGTAATAGTCGAAGAGGAAGCTGAGGTCGGTGTAGTCGACGTGGCGAGCCACACTCGTGAGCAACACGAGGCACTGTAGGTCGCGCGCGTCTGACAACACACCTAAGTGTGTGCTCACCAGGTCCACCATCCGGTGACTAGGAAAATATTAACAACTTAATTGCATGTCAACCCGCGTCGATTGTATGTACAATTGTGATAGTGATGATAAAATGAAATAGAAGTAATCTATTTTAGTCGCCATAAAATCATCTGGCAGTAAACTAAACTAAAACTAAAATATAGTTTGTATTCACATTTATGTAAGAAGTTTTACTGCTATATTCATTTAATTACAGCCGAATGCTGTATGAATACTAATATACTATTTTTTTGTACTTATATAAGCGTTTCTCGTAAAAAATAGTTAAAAACACCACAAATGTACACGATATACACATTAGTCTAATATATAAAATTCTCGTGTTACAATGTTCGTTCCCATACTCGTTCGTAACGGCTCTACCGATACTTATAAAATTTTATCTGCATATTCAGTAGGTTTGAGCGACTATTAAACTTCTATTTTTTTTCATCTCCCTAAATGTTAAGGGTGGTCCACCCCTATTTTTATTTCTTATTTTTGAGACATTTTTTTTGTTTCCTTTTGATTTATGTTACAACATATAAAAATACATACAACCCCAAATTTTCACCATAAAATTTTATACATTTATGTGGCAAAACGACTATAAATTCTTTTACATACTTGATACACTTCCCAGATTTAATAAGCAGAGTGCAAGCTTTCTGGAGGTGTTTTCTCATATTGAGTTTGACAATTCCCGCTAAAATGGTCCACGGCAGGCATTCTTCATTGTGCGATGCATCGAACTTCTGCAGTGGAGTTATGATAATCGCTTGTATGAGGTTAATAACTTGTTCTTGTATCTGTGGATAGCGTTAAATTTGTATGCATATATGTTTCGTTTGAAATTATTCTAACAGATTTAACATAAGCATTTCTTTAAAATATGGGTATGACATAGTTACCAGTTACGATTTTTAACCAAAATGTCATCGTTGACAGATATTATATAGACTTGCAGATTACTAAGTTCCCTAACACTAATTGATGACTTTGGCTATGCCATAGATTAAATATAAACGCAAAAGTGCGGGAAATAAAGATTTTCATAAAAATATAGATATGCCCACTGGCATACACACTAGGATAAATTGAAAAATACAAATTTATTACAACTTTAAATCTATATAAATAAATAAAATTTACTAAATGCATATGGATGTATACATGGTACATTTTTTATAATATTTGTATGTCTGTCCGTTTGTTCCGGCCAATCACTGAAGTGGTTGGATCGATATTGACGGGACTTTTACTGCCAAATAGGTGATGTAATAAGGAGCGAATTATGCTACTATTATTTTAGATACTAAACGTTTATAAATAATATTTATAAAATAATAATATAACTGATTACAAGTCGCGTGTTCAGCTAGTAATAAATTAATGATAGGTAAATTGTTGAATTTCGATCGTAAATAATAGTATAAAATTGTTGTAATTATACCTTAGCTTCTGGGTCAGATAACTGATGCATGGGTCCAGCTAAGAAGGCGGTGAGTGATACTTCCGTGGGATTGGTCAACGCGACATCAGCCAGCGCATTGATGGCTGCACCTCGCACCAGTATACTTGCATCTCGGCAGAGGGACACTAAAGTCTGTCAGTATGGAACAAAATCTATAAATGTACAAGTTTGAGTCTACCACTTCGTCTAAGTGTAAAAAAAATAACAGATTATTTTTCTAGATTTCATAAATATACAAATCATGAAAATTAATTAAGCAATCTGATCTGGTCTCCTACTACTGTGTGCAAAAAATATACGATAGTATGAACGTTTTTACGTTCCTACAGAAATCATTGCTTGTGGATTTTTTTCAAATCCTATGTCCTTTCCGGAACTGAAACTGTGTCCACATCAATCATTGCAGTTAACTGTTAATTTTTTTAACAAAAAAAATTGAAGTAAATTACTGCTGCTGTAGTACTTACTACAGATATTTATATTTGTAGGTGTAATCTTAGTAAAAATGCTTTAGGGCATATATTACTTACCGTGTAATGTGATTGATGTGGGTTCTTGACAAGTAGCCGATGAATGAGTGAAATAGCTGCTTTTCGCACGAGAGCCCGCTCGTCTACCGCGCAGCGTGCGCCGACCTTAGCGAGTCGACACTGCGAACCCTCACCGCTTAGTTCCTAATAAGCACATTACAATATAATGATAAACAATCTACCGACATACTTATTCGCTTCCTCTACGCCCAACAAGATTTTCAAGCATACTCATTGATATCATAACAATTAACATGTATGCCTTTAAAATTTCCATTATCTGGATTCGGTACTGTCGTCGTATATTTTTCAGCATCCCTTTCTCGATATTTGCCTACTACATATATTTTTATAGTTAAAGACCACTATTAAGATTGTTGAACTTAATACACCAACGGATTAACCCTTATAAATAGACAAACACAAAATTAAACGTATTACTTACTAATTATCAACTTTTCACAATAAAGAGGATAACATTATATAGGTAGAGGTATTTTCACTCACTCTAATAGCTTCTTTGATGGGTGTGTGTTCCGAGCCGAGCAAATCAGTGAGTAGGGAGAGTGCGCGTGCACGTAGCATACTGGACACGTCGAAGACCCTTTCATATATCGCATGTACTATGTCGGCGTGTGGCACACAGTGACGACGCTGGCACAGTAGACCTGATAAATCCTCCTCTGTCACGTCAGAATCAAGCTACAAAAGATAATTCACTGTACTGTAATTACTTATTAAAACAAACGTGTATTTTGTTGACTATAATGACTTCTCGAAATAAAAATAAATAGGTAGACACCAGTGGCATGCACTCTATACAGGCTAAAAGGCACTGTCTACCCTATCAAAATGCGATAGTAAAATAAAGTTATCCCATGTTAAATAAGAATTATTAAAATTCCAATCACTTAATAAACAAATTTAAATTAACGCCAACTGTCGGTGACTAGCGCATCAACGACAATAATCTATTACCGTTATCTAATCTAATATATAAAATTCTCGTGTCACAGTTTTCGTTGCCATACTCCTCCGAAATGGCTGGACCGATTTTGATGAAATTTTTTGTGCTTATCCGGTATCTATGAGAATCGGCCAACATCTATTTTTCAATTTTGATTTTTATTTTTTAGACAAAATTTTTAATTTCTATTTTTTAAGATACAGCATATAGAAATACATACAACCCTATATATATTATTTATGTGGCAAAACGACGTTTGCTGGGTCAGCTAGTATACTATACAATTCTCGTTGCACAATGTTCGTTCTCATACTCCTCCGAAACCGTTCGATCGATTTTTATGAAATTTTATATGCATATTCAGTAGATCTGACAATCGGACAACATCTATTTTACATCTCCTGAAATGTTTAGGGTGCTCCGCCCCTAATTTTTTTTATATATATTTTTTTTTTTTTTTGATACAGCATATAAGCCAAAATTTTTTATATATTTATGTAGCAAAACAACGTTTGTTGGGTCAGCTAGTTCAATATAAAACAGCTGGCACCATACGGTCTTAGCGGCAGAAGGCAAAAACTTGCCATAAAATTAAAAAACTTGCCTTAAAATGCAAAATTGCCTTTATAGGCGTTTGTCGTGGCGATAAGAATGCAAATGTGTAAGTTTTTATAAATACGTTGTAACACACGGATACAAATTCGCTTGTGTGCGTGCAATAAAGACACCGTCTAATCTATACGGACGCTCCCATTGAGAGCTGGTTATTTTTAAATTGTTTGACGTAATCCGCGCAGAAACTCACACCATTTTGTCGTTTATTTTATTATTTTTTATCTAATAAATAATTATTTGTGTGGTGCGTTTGATTTATTAAATTTTCATTAGTAATATAACTATTATTTATTTTTGTTGTTGATATTTTAGAAGATATTTTTATTTAATAAGTATTTTACAAATTCCGTACTTTAAAGAACTACCTATCTCGGTGGTTTAGTTAAAAATTAAAAATAAATTGATATATTTAATTCACTAATCAAATAATGAAAATAAATATTGCTTGTTTTTTATATCGAGCAGAAAATACATTTTCTGCGGCCGCACAAAAACATGGGCATACTGAAAACCACTTAGAAGCTTCCCGTAAATTTCATCCGTTTGTAGAAATGATTTTGAGTTGTGTTTAAAATCTCAGATAAAAAACCATATTAAGAATAGGAATACCAATACTTTTCAGCCTTTAATAATTATTGTTTCCATCGCGAAGTAACAACGTCTCTGTCTTCGTGGACGCTATGAGGCTACATCGTCAGTGAATAAGGGAAATAAATATTTTCTAGAACTCAGTGCACGCCACTTTTAAACCCGACATCGTTTAGTAGATGATGTCAGCTGGCGGAGCTTTCAATGGCATACATACCATCAAATTTAAATCAAACTGTCAATTGAAAGATATCAAAAAATGAGTAATAGTTGCATATATAGTATATACATAAGTAAATAAGCAGGCACAACTCTGAAAGACATTTATTAGTAAGCTGTTAAATGATTAATATAACCTACTTCCTTTACATGGCTTAAAAAATAGGCTCTTACTTCTGATACTGATGATTGACTGCTGCATGTATCGAAATCCAATGTTCCCTTTGATTGCTCCTTCTCGCTATCAAACTCTACTTGTTGTTTATTTTGATCATTTCCTGAAAAATTTTAATAACATGTAATTTATTATGTTTAAATTATATTACGTTATTACATATGACCTATCTCTGCAGAATAGAAGCATAATAGTGGAAATTGATAATAAATAGTATTATGCAGAAGCAATAAATAAGCTGTATCACCATCTACATTTTCTTCAGTAGATGATTTTCGGCTTTCATTCCCCGAATCTGAATTTGATTTTTCTTGATCATTTGGTAATAACTGTGTTAAAATTTCCTGAAAGTAAGGTTACTGTTAACGTTTATGTTTATCATTAAAACTTTTAAAATATGGGTACACTGACCAGTGCTATTTGCCGATGTGGTACTTTTGCTGTGGTAGACAATTTGAGTAACCATTTAACAATATTATAATATGATCTCTTTGGTAAAAGACTCATTAAACCAGCTACCAATGATATCCTTAGTTGACGAACCTCAGCTTTTTCCTATAATAAACAAAATCAGGTAAGGCCAAGTTCTAAATATGACAAATGTATGCAATTAAAATTTTCTTCTACAGTAATTAACTTACTAAGCCTTCCAATGAATAAGCTAAATGTTGCAAAAGTAGAACATAACTTGCAAGTGCTTTTTTCCCATATTTACTTAAAATCAGCCCAGAGTATGCAACATAGGAAGCTCTTACTGAATTCTGAAAAAAATATCTCACAGTTTACAAATAAAATCAATAATAAAGTTTATAAATATTCTCAACTAAAAATTATCTGAAGAATTTTATGGATCATGTATCTCTCAAATCTTCAATCTCTCATTAGAGTAGAAATATAATTCCATTTCAAAAAACTTATTAATTCCTCATCTATTGATCCACTGGACCTCTCTTTATAAGCTATAATTGTATTTTGTTAAGCATAATAACTTCAATTAAACTATTCAAAAAAACTCTAAAGTATAAAGTATGAACTGTCTCCAATCCAGTAAATATATATTAAGATACTTACATTTGCTTGTTTATGATCCAAAGATGCAGTTATCAGTTTTGGTAGTAAACATTTGTACAGCATATTAATAGCGAGTGTTTTTGGCTCTCCATTAGTATCACATAATAAAATGTCAATCACTTCATAAACAACTTTTGATAAATTTGCTAGCTCTATCTTATCTGAAATTTAAGGACAGTTTGAACATTTAAAAAATATTAATCTTTTTACAGTCATGTGTTACATAACACTTACAATTTTCAGGCTTTATTGATAACAGACATTTATATTTTATACTGAATTTAAATGAAATATGTACAGGCATAGGTTCGTCTTAATACAATGTTTATTTAAAATTATAATCTAAATTTATATTGCGTTCATTAATTACCTAATACAAAAAGGAATTAAAGCTTAAAATAAAAAATGAGTTTCAAAAAATTTACAACAAAAGACTAATCTCAAGTTCATAAGCTTTTTGAAGTAAATATAGTATATGTATTATACAACAATTTTATATTTTAAAATAAACAGGTATATAGAATATTCCACAAGAAAGTTGTTCATGTTTATCATGAGTAATGCAAAAATTTATTACAAGTATTAAAAAAACATTACTTTACTTATTTTTAGTTGACCATAACATACTTCGGATTAACATACCTATGTTTAACTTATTTGCAATAGCTCCTCCAGTAATGTCTATCAAATTACTAAGAATATCCTCAAAATTCATGTCTTCTGGACTAAGTTGTAGATTCTGTACAACTAATTTCAAATCATATACAAACTCATTTAATTCTTTAATTGTTGAATTAAGTGCTCTAATTAGTTGTTTTACATTTATAAAGTTTTCTTCATTTTCACACATAACTTTAGGATAACTTAGACAAGCAAGAGAATAAGCAAAAAGTCGTGAATGATATATGCAGTATGCTTTATACCCAGAAATTGAAAGTAGCTTATAGTATAATCGCGAAGCCCACAATGCATTTTCTCTGGGCTCAGTCAACATGATGTTTTTATTTCCATAATTAATATAATAGCCTAATAATGCCAGTAAGTTTTTATGTTTAACATGATGTGATAGAGTGGCCCATGATGCATCTTCATTAGAACTTTCGTTTAAATTTTGCCAATCATCAAACGCGAGTATCAGATTTTGAAATGCAAATTTTATGTCTGTATCTTCTGCTGCATTTTGATATTCAACAGGCAAATCACCAAATTCAAAAAATTCAGAATCATACACAGCCTCAACCCATTTTACATCAAGGTATTGCAGCTGCAAATTACTTAATTCTTCTAAGAGCCTCATTATTGTAAATTGATGATATTTTCTTGAATTGTTCTAAAACTTAACTTGACATGTGGTGGTTATTTAATACAATTTAGTGTTATAATTAATATTTGAATTTGATGGTAAACATTAAATAATATAAACATACCACTATAGCATGGTATCAAACATAATTATTAATTACAGCTTGACAGTTGAGAGAGTTGTCAACTGTCATTAAAGGGAAGATAATAGATATTATAATTGATCTTTTACTAATAGATAATATAATATCAGCCACTTTTATACCTTCATCATACAAATGAGGAATAACCAGCATGAAAATAAAAATCTAGTATTATATTGTTGTAAAAAATAATAATCTGTATTTTAATCACAGACTACTACTATTTAAAAAAACTGAACAAGTTGAGTTTAAGCCACAGAATAATATTGCTAAATCTGTATTTTTACTACATATCCATAATTTAGTATATAGTTACTATAGTTATCTACCTATTAGAATTTAAGAGTTCGCAGTTTTCAATCTTTTATAAAATAATTCAATAATAATCTTCTAGTATGACTATTTCGAAGCCGATATCGTGGTTTTTAACCGAGCAGGGTAGAAAATTTTCTTTTGCTGTTGTTACTGGAACCGGTCTAGCTTTGACAGCGATACGATTCACTCCACACACATTTCTTATCGATAAATACAAAGAATTTGTTCATTTTTATAGGTAATTTAAACATTTACTTTAAAATTTATTACATGTAAGTGTGTTTAATCTCTTAGTTATATATGATCTTATATAATAATTTATTATTCAACGTACCTTTGGTTTGGTTAAATTTGTTTAGTTAACAACCTATTTTATTTCATATTTACAGTACAATGTAGTAAAAATACTAGGCTACCTTTTATCATTTCAGTGGCGGTAAACCAGTTAACTTGACCCAACAACTTCAAGACAGATACAAGAAATGTCTGGATATATTGAAATTGTCTGATGTACATAGAAAACTAATTAAGCCCTTTACTGTATTTGGGTTTGATCTATTCCATGCCGGTAAATACAAAAATATTCATGTTAAACATTTATAGAAATTCAATTAAAATAGACGAAGTGCAAATAGTGTTTGAAAATAAATATTTTTTTTTTGTATATCTTATTATAGATAAAATTAAATTGGTTATTTTTAACATGAGAATTTAGTAGAAATTCCTCGGATTTGAATCATAGAATTAAATTTCGTTTATTTTATAAAATTATTTATTATTAAAATATTCAAATAATATAAATTTAAAAAATTCTTTTATTTACAGGTAGTACTAGTTCTAGGTTTGGTGCTTTAGTTGGGATACCAGTGAATTTTAACTATAAAGATTTAAATGATGTCGCAAATGATAATGTTCAGGTATGACATTTGTTGGAGGCTTATTATGTTTTATATAAACTACTTAATACAAAAGTTAATAAATCATATAATTTTGTATTTTAGTAAATAAAATGAGAGCTTTTTCATTGATGTAAATCTGATTTAGTGTATAACTACAATATTATATTATTGTTTTAGGTTAATCAGAAAACTGTGGATTTGTCATCTGAAGTTGGTCGAAAACTTGGAGAAGCAATGATTTTGCCTGAGAAAGTTCAAGAATTTGCAATATGCAGAGAAATATTAATGACACATAATAGTAAAATAATGTTTGAATCTGCATATCCATTTACATCTGTTTTTTTAACATATAATCTATCTGCTTATCTGAATGGAAAACTTAATTTATATGCAGCTCCAATGGCCATACGAGCTGTGCTATACACTATTACTGGTTTACTTGGAATTGGTATTTATTTCCTTTTAAAAGATATGACAGAAATTTATTATGAAATAAATGTTGATGAAGCTCTAGCTAACCTTGGCCCAGAGTATATTGAGAGCGGTGTCATATTTTATCAAAAGCTTCTTGAAAGAAACCAAGCCTTAAGACAATTAATGGGTTCTGAAGGTGAAAGCAAGTATACTACAAAAGGAAATGTAAAATATGGAATAAGACAATCACATACAGCATTGGTACATAGGAAACAATATTTTGAAAGCAAGTTAAGAGTAAATGGAAATGGAGATGAGGAAGAACTAGTCACAAATTAAATTACCCATTATTGTATTTAGAATAGATATCAACTAGATTAAATGATCATAATCAATGTTAGTGTATTGTAATCCAAGAAGTGTATCTAAAAGGATTAATGTAGTTATTTATAGATAAGCTACAGTTTTTATTTATTTTTTGTTACTGAGAAAAAGAGATACTTTTTTGAGTTGTAGGCTCCTGGTTACTTGCTTACAATAGATTTTTAAATAATGTGAGGTCTACCTCAAGTGTATGCAAGGCTAAACCGTGTTACAGAATTTAAATACATTGACCACCTGTTACCACTACAGTGAACAATACATTATAATATATCAATATCCTTATGTCTCTAAGGCATAATATTACAACCCTTGGCGCTGACCAAAGAGAAAGGAAAGATGCGAATAAAACATTAATCAAGAAACATTTTAAATATAGAACCATAATTCAAGAAATTGGTTCGAGGAAGTGCCGGCAAAAGACTGGCTCTGACTTAACGTGACAGAAGGAGCGCTACAAATACATGGACCGGCACAGGATCCAACACCATCGTCAAAGTTTAATAAAAATGTGGACACCTTGATAACGTGTAGTATCTCGTTTTGTTGGCCTTTAAACAATTTTTGTTGCGATTATAAATGTATGTGTAAAGATGAAATAATAAATCAAGAATTTTAAACATTTATATCTACAAATTATTGCTGTTTCTTATTTATTCATTGTATTCTTTGACGACTAAACGCAGTCTCTCACGAGACAAAAAAGAAATCCTCGATCTGGAGTTTTAATTATTTTAGATCGTAATGTAATCATTTTTTAAGCTTTGTTTGTAATAAACCCTGATATTACAACAGCGCTACCATATTTTATCGTATTTCAATGGACACTACTGCACTGAGATTGTAATCCCTACTCTACACTCTGCTTGTCAACTCTCGTTGAAGAATTTGACAGCGTCTACAGACGATTTCTGCAGCTTTCAAATTCGTATTAAGTGATTGGTCTACGAAATATTGCTACAGAGATTTATTCTTTTTGCCTGAACTTTAATTCTATATTAGTTTATCAATATAGACAAGAGCATACTTTTTAAAAGTATTTGTAGTGGTATAATTTGTCTCAAAATTAATTTATATTATTGAAAGGAAGTTATATATAAATATTCGTTGAAGAATTTCTTACTTCATATTAATTGTAAGGTCATTCCTTATGCTGTAATTCGAACGTATATGTAAAAGACCTCAAATTTTCATCTTTTGGATAAGTGAATAACTAGTTCAAGATGTGCGGTGGGTTTACGTGTTCTAAAAATGCTCTTATAGCATTAAACATTCTTTATTTGGTAAGATGTTGCGAAATGTGCCTACAAACAATACTCATTACAGTAAAAGTGTTTATGAAAGTAACTGAATATGTATTTTAACAGGTTGTGGCATCCATTCTTATATCAGTGGCCGTGTATGGCCAGACCTCGGCCCTTACGACTTTACCAATAGTCGGAGGAATAATGGCTTGTGGAATCTTACTAATACTTATATCATTTTTGGGCCTAGCAGGTGCTATAAAGCATCATCAAGTCATGTTGTTTTTTGTATCCTTTTTCTACATAAATTATAATATAACTGATGTACACAACAAAATAATTGGAATCCAAAATCATATAAATATTGTTTTGGAAATGATATAGATTTATCTTATTATTTTGAACGTACTATGAACTCGACCTCAAAACATCATCCAATAATTGACTTGAGATTGAAAATAAGTCTGATTTTAAAATAGACCATTATAGTTGAAATAATTTAATATCACCTTCAAGATATAGTGTTATATTTTTCCAATACAACCATTTACCTTTTTGTTGTCACAATTTAAAAAATATTTTTAAACATTGATAATGAATTTAGTTTTTTTTAATTTCCTTACAATAATAAAACAGTACATGGTAATTTTGTTCCTTTTATTCTTGGTGCAATTTTCAATTGCATGTGCTTGTCTTGGAGTTAACTCTGACCAACAGGAGATGCTGGCTCAACAGGTAGACTTCATTATTTATATATTCATGCTAGGATTCAAAAGTAGCACACATAAGTTCATATGTATTTTTTTTAAACATTACATTTATGCAATAAAATGGCTGAGTTATACAATTTTTTGATCTTAGGTGGTCAACTGAAAAAATACAGTTTTGAGAAGTGACACCACTGAAATTAAGCAGTTTCAAATGAAATTAAAAATTTATTTAATTTAATTAAATATTCTTTAATTCCTTTACTTTCACAATAAGGAATGGTTTTAATACATCTCTTTATTTATTTGTAAAATATAGGTTCAGCTTTGTTATAATTATAAATTAAAATCTGTTACTTATCAATAAGACACAGATTTATTAGTTAACTTGCATTAATGCAACTATTACTTTGTAATATAATTATGGAAATTTTTTTACGACTTAGGGCTGGAATTCTGTTGACATGGATATGAAAGCACAAGTTCAGGAGAGCTTCCAGTGCTGTAGTTTTAAGAATAGAAACATTCCAGTAAATTCTACTATGGATTACCCTTCTTGTGATGTAGTTGATGTAAGTATATTTTGGCTTTAACTCGTAAAGTTAGTTTCGTGATTAATACAATAGACTAATTCCTTTAAAGCAGATTCTCTTAAACCTTTAAATAAAGAAATCTATTTTATGTTATTGGCTGTATGAAATTTGCATGCCATTGTCGCAGTACCTAATTGTCCAATTTATGCGAAATTAATTTAAATGCTGAATAAGGCATATTGTATAAAACTATATTATACACTAAAAATGTTAGTTCATTTTGGTAGATTCATTATGGTGAGGCACAAACTATACTTGTACATTATTCTATCTCTAGGTAGAAATGCAAAATATATCCCTGTTTAATCTCTTGCATAAAAAATATAACTTTTTGTTAAAGATGAGGTTCTGTTGTATAAATTAAAGAATAAATTTGTGAAATTATGTATTTTAAATAAACGAAATTGGCAAACTGTAACAGCCAATTATTAGTAGATTATTTTGAATTTTAGATAAACAGAAAATAATATTGTCCATATTCCATTGTTTTAAACTTAGCTAAACAATACAATAATTGATAGTGTATTTTCATAAGTCTTTTAATTTTTTATGCTTACACATAACTACCTGTTTTATGTTATAGGTCATATGTTGTAAGCACATGCCAATTGTGGATAGTTGTAAGTGTCAGCCTTGCATAAAGAATCTGAAAGAAATAATTAACTATGCCTTCAAGCTGTGTGGTGGAATAGGACTCTTCTTTAGCTTCACAGAGGTAAAGTAATTCTCTTTTGTCTGTATAATATTTAATAATATCTACTGCAACATTTACTGGGTTATAGTGGTTAACTATGCGAGTTTTCTTACATTCAATTGTAATCTTTGAACCTTCTTTTCCTAATGGGAAGCCATAAATATGTTAAATATATTATTAACATGAAAACTTCTATGTAGCTATAAATAATTATATTATAGTATTCAGTATAACGCTACGTTTCTCAGTTGTTTCCTAATAGAATTATTATCAGTTCGCCATTTGGTTGTTGTAGTCTCCAAGTTTATATAGACGACATAATTTCCTGTTTACATTTACAGTTGGTTAATGTTTTAAAAGCAGTCGTAAACTCGTAATTATTTTAATACTATTTAATTGACAACATTAAATAAAAATATCATCTTTTATCTGTAACTTTTGAATGGTATGATAAAGTATTGAGTGGAATTCCTCTAATACGGCAATATGTTTCAAAATGAAAACAAGTAATAAGGTTTTTGTACGCATTTCGACTGCGCTGTTGGTGTAGTGTAAGAATACTTACATATGAAACCGTAGGTTCGCTATGAGCCTGGTTCAACATATTTACATTAAATTTTATAAGTTCTATGATCATATTATTAGTACGTCTGATAAACTTTTCAATATTTAAGTGGGATGAATTTTTGAAAAATATTAGAATTCTGCCTGGTATTACATTCTATAAATAGAAAATTGAAATATTCTCCCATAGTATTTCATGAATTTCGTATTTTGAAATAAGCATTAATATGTGGATAACACATCAGTGACAAAATAAAACGGATGTATAAAATATGTGTAAAAAAGCCTGTTACATTCATCTCACGTCCTTTGAATTAAGTCACTTTCTATCGCATTTCACAAGGTCTTTACACTTGCGAAATTAAGAACAACTATACATCTTAACTATGTAATATATAGATAGTCATACTATGTAACTAACAATTATGTGTTTATTCCGTTATGATTAACAATATGTTATAGACCTGCAAACAAGGCTCATTTGTTTCATCTAATTTTGAAATGTATTTTATGTGGAGTCATTTGTTTTTCAGAAGTCACTTTGGTTTTTACTTAAAATAAATGAAATACCCAGTACCGGATAAAGTCAGTACGAGGCCTGTAGCGAATTTTATTAAATTTGCATGCTTTGCTTTAGTTACGGTTATCGGGTTTATAAAAGTGTTGGTAAGCTGTGCCCCGTAAAGAGCGGGGCCTGTAGCGTTTTCTACCGGCCTAATCCGGTACTGGAAATACCGTAATAGAGAAAAAAATAGTAACATTTAACGGAATGTTGGATTACTTTACAGTTTCTGGGTGTGTGGTTGACAGTAAGGTATCGCAATCAGAAGGATCCCCGTGCTAACCCAAGCGCATTTCTTTGAATGCTTTCTGTGGACTAATCAAAGGTGGAATGGTTTCGTGTTCAAATAACAACCTATTGTTGCATGTTACCTTTGCACTTTTACAGCACTAATATTGCATGAGTACGCTCGTTGTTTTGTTGCTAATATAGGTTTACTAGCTGACCCAGCAAACTTCGTTTTGCCACCTAAATATTTTGCGATTAAAAATTAGGGGTTGATTGTTGAGGGGT
>JAOSYY010001961.1:0-36958 GCA_025727935.1 Hebomoia glaucippe
ATATATATATATATATATATATATATATATATATATATATATATCTGTTCATTGCAGTTATTATTTATTACTAATTACAATTGCAAAATTGTAGTTATTATTTCTTATTATTTTGCTGTCAAATAAATATTTTTCAAATAGTTGTTAAAATAGCACCCAGGTACTACAGTACGTATACGAGTATTTTATGTCGATGCCTCCAGTCAATACTACGCTAAATCAAATTGTTGTCTTTTTTTAATATATATGGACTCCATATTTAACTAATATTATGTCCTCAAAATGTCATTCAAATATCATATTTCCCCACTGTTCCTGGAAATTTTATTGAAATATTTAGTTATATTATTTAGAAAATCACTGACTTTTAATTTCCTAGAATAGAACGATTAAGCTCCGATAACGTTGGCGTATTCATTGTAAAGCAGAACAATATGCAAAGCTATCTTGGTGGACGTCCACACAATGTACTTTCATCTTTAAGTGATATCTCGCACAGCTTACAAATGTTAGTAAAGTGTTAAATTCGATATTCAAATTTTAACCTGTTACTCGTTCCTTTAAAATCATGAAGCTTTGTTGGTTTTAGAATAATTTTCATACTGTGTTGACCCAACGTGGAGTGAGAGATAATTAATGTTTAATAATTTATTATTTTCATACGTAATTAAAACTTTGACTCTGTGTTCTAAGAAATAAAATTTTAAAAACGTCAAGTTTTCCCAATTTCTTATTACTTAAAAATTATTTGCAAATGGTGTAGAAAATAAGTGTAACAAGGTAGAGGCTAGCGATTTAACGTATATACTCGTATATAAAAGTTTCAGTCTGATTGTGAAAATCTCAGTGTAGCGCTATCGGAAACAGATCACGAAAAAGTAAATTGTATTTATGGCCAGTACGTGGGACTTTTTGAATTATCAAGGTAGGGAGGTATATATACATTCTTGCATTTTAATGCCACAGAGTATATTCAGCTATAAACTTTTAAAATAGAAATTAATTTTTACAGTTATTTATATTCAAGGTCGTAAATTAACATTCTAAATAAATTTAACTCATTGTAGCAATGATATCGACTGGAATTTAAAGTGTAATGTCGAATAATTCCTATAGGTACATTAAATACGGAATATTTATGACTGTAATGCGAAGTATTCCAAAGGAAAGCCTGCAAAGGCGTCGGTTACTAAAATAGACAAGATTTTACCAGCTCATAAACTTTTCTCCATAAAATATTTGTTTATGGACATTATAAAATAGTCCTAAAATTAACATTATGATATTCTATTCAGTTAGTAATAAATACTAGTATATTTATATTAGGGATGTTCCATATAATTGCATAATTCTCAAAGCTTACCTATTATTCTATGCTAAAACGCTATCAAGCTTGAAAGCTGTTAGATTCAGGAATTTATTAACGGATAATTAATCTTGTCCTACACTAATAATATTAAATATAATATTGAATTAAATTTATTTTTAAATTATCTAAAGGTAACATGTTATATAAAAGACTTTAATTACTTGAGAGTTCGAATTTATTATTATTCATTTCGACGTATATTATGTAAATCATCCCACATAGGCACGTTATTCATGTTTGGTTCTCAAGCAAATGAAAATATTCATATGACAGATATTTTAAAAGACCAAAAATTTATTATAGAAAAGTGAATATTTTACAAATTATATCACTTTCTTTTGATAATCATCTTGAAGGTAAAAATTAATGAAGGAACGTGATGAAACTTTACACGTAACTCTTCGTATAGTGTGGAACAGTAGATAAATTCCCAGGTTTAACTATGAAAACTTAAAAAACTTTAGCACTTAGTTATAATTTCACTGCACGCTCGCATATTCCAAGTGATTATTTGCAGAAGCTTTCTTCAATAAAAAAGTATATTTAAAGATCGAAACTTCTCAGTAACTTGTTACATGAATTTCATATATGGCGCCTTTAGTTAACGACTTTGAAGTCACAACCAAAGTATATTTGATTCCCAGTTGAAATTGTTATAAGACATGTATAAAAATCATATGCACAGACATAAAAAAATTGTATGAAAATTTAATTTATCGCTTTTCATGGAAAAACCTTTAATTTTGAATTGCTTTTTAAAGTAATCGATCTGGAACGTAGGGATAAAGGAAAGTAGGTTAAAACACAAATAATTTATACGGTTAATAATTAATAGTTTGCTTCACAGAAATGTGAAGAAGAAGTTAATAAAAGTTTAAAGTTCAGAAATTAGTTATTAGTTTTCGAAGATCGCGCAACAAGTCATAATACCGCCATTGGTACCTTTATGAAGAACAAAAGCTCTAGAAAAGTTTTGTTTACGATGCGTTAATGATCAGGCATTAACCAAAATTACTTCTTACCTGATTTCATTATGCTTGTATTACATTTCATTAAATATAAAAGATCTTAGACGGCCGGAAAGTTAAGTAAGATATTGTTTATTTGATTAAAATAGTTTTTTAGTACTTAGTGGTCTCTGATCACATACCTTTATATTAACTAATTCTAAAAAATATTACTTATACTTATTTAAAACATATTATGATATACAAGGAGGGATCAAAAAGTAGTCAGAATGAGATAGAATATAAAGACTATGGATAACTTAATAATTTATTATTCTACATTGTCTACGCGTCTTTCTACACACCGGGCTCAGTACTTTTCCAAGGCTTAAATTCCTAAAAGTTTTGTCTTGTTCCTGAAAAAGCTCTTTTCTTTTCTTTTCTCTTTTTCAACACTTTTTAATCCCTCCTCGTAAAATAGTCAGTGAGCTGCATTGAATATAGTAAAAGAAGCTTAACTAAAATTAAGCCTCTAATAGTCACTACATATGTGTCTTATAATAAATAAAGTAGTATGAAAAATAATACCAACGAAGTCAATTCACAATTTCGCTAGAGTTCCGTATTGTTTGCTAACTTTAAAGTGAAAATTACCGCTTATTAAAAGTTTAATGCACATTATATTTCATCAAACAACATAAGGATATTATATAAATATATTATTATACTTGAAAGCCCAGAACATGGCTACTAGACACGTTTGTACACAATCACAATGTAAAGAACAGAATAATAAAATGCGGACCAAATGCAACGGTTGTTGTCCATCCATTCTTGTGTCAAGAGCAAGAGCTTTATGACTCTCTGTACTTTCAATTTTTAATAAACTTTAGCTTTAGTCTAGGAGTTCAGATAAGAGTTGTGTATATTTTTCCTGACTACGGCTGGCATGGAACTCGTCCTAACCTTTCCACACAGCTTAATCATTTATATTATATGTTAATTTCATTAATTTCAGACAGAAATATTTTCTAGTTATGTATATTTCATTGGCCACTTTCGAAGGAGTTCTTAAGTTTTTAGTATCGTGGTAATCTATACCTACTTTTTATTGCTATTTTTCATCAAGCGATTTGAAAAGGTATTTGATAAAAATAAAGTTACTTTAAATTAACATTTGAAAACTTATCAGCCAGTTCTTGCAAGAAAAAATTTCAAACCCATATTTTTAATATTTTTTTATTTATAACCTCTAATAAAACTATCACACCATATAAGAGCGTCTGCTCTAGCACTTATTTCAAATCTACTATGGCGAAGTAGACACGTTGAAAATTCAACAACCAACTTCAATTACTCTTTCTCTCCAAATACGAATATTGGTTCAATATTCGTATATACATATAGTATATTGATATACATATACATATATTTTATGTAAAAATACGACGAAGACCTATGTTGCATATACACGAAGCTTAAAATATATTTATTATTCTCAAATACATAAAACTTTATTTTTTAACGTGCAGTGTGTTTTTAATAATACAGTATAGAGACCGAATGTCCAAAGTAATGTAACACTATAATCATGTAAATGTAACACTACAGATTATAATTGAAATAAAATAAACAGAGAACCCACACAATTAAAATCGTTCGATGAATGAGTAATTTGCAAGTTACAATGATTAATAACCTGTGTATACATCGATCGCGTAATAATCGATTGTCCAATCAGAACGATACTAATTAGTACCGAGTAGGTTATGTCAATCGTATGCATGATTGGTCAGGTGTGATAAAAAGATAATCATTTGCGAATATAAGAGGCGATAAGCGTACAAAATGTACTTTTGCGAAATATTTTTCGTATTTAACTTGTGTATAAACTATGCTTCTATTTAAATAAATGAGGCCATTAACCCAAAATGCTTCGAATAATATGTAATGGAATGTTTTTGGATGTTTTAATGATATCGACAAATGTTTCAGTTAGCGTTCGATCCATAATGCATCCTTTAAATTATAGCATAATGCATCCTTGAATCTGTAGGATTAATTCTTCTAAACTAGTAACCAACTGTTCTTAGAATTATTAATAAATCTTAGTGTAAATTTTAAGTAGAACAATGTTTTAAACAAAGTAAAATAAATTGTCCAGCTACCGTCAAAGGGCAAAGTAAACCCGACTTTTTGGGGCTTAGTTAAATATAGACATAAGGGTCGTAAATTTTATTTAACCTTAAACTCTATAAGCCAATGTTGACACACCTCAACGTCATAACTAAGAAGAAACTTTAGTAATTCTGTTTATCTTTAAATCCGAAATGTAACAAAATTAGAATAAGAATCGCTAGATAAAAAAATTGAATCCATAATTGACTCGAAGACACTACGCAAGCTTACTCCAAAACTATAACTAGTAAAATCTTTAAAGACAGGCTCTTATTAAAATACTTATTTGGCTATTTCAAGGTTCATTCTAATAAGCTAAAATCCCGTTAAAGGTCAGTTTAACACTTATGAATACATATATTTTTTGATTAACAGTCCAATAAGCGCTCAACTACACTTTTATTTTGGAGTCTTAAATTTTATAAATAGTGCTGTTAGAAGTTAACTATTTATAAAACACCGTTCTAATACAACAGAGTAAGATATTCTCTTTCTCGAGCATAATATTACGGTATGACGATAATGCTTTACTACGTATTTCCGAACTTCCTCTCAATATACTAAACGTGGAGTCACTGGTGCCTAATTATGCTCAACAATAATTGTCTCACTACCACTAACCTGTATCTCCGGTGATATTCAAACAATACTCGTTGTAGTGTTCTCGTCTTCACTGATCCAATTATCTAGCTCTATCAGAGCAGACGCCACTTGTTAGTTGTTAAGCCGAACTAACTACTGCTACGTACATAACTCTACGTGTTATTGACATACTACATAATAAAGTAACTTAATAGCCTGTCATTTTAGCCATGATACATTATTGTCTACTCATATCCAATTTTATATTCAAAATTTTAAAAAGGCAGAAGAGTTTAGTTTTTTCGTCTGTAATTTACAACACTAACAAAATTCTATAAAACGTACGATTCCATCAATAGATTCCGATATATTTATATTTCACGGAAATGTTTCAGATATCATTTTCGCTTTATTTGGGACGTTTTATAGATAACTAATATTATTTGTTTCTCTTTTATTTCAGAATGACTCGTTTTAGCTGCCTTGTAGCCGTCTGCCTGCTCGGCGCTCTCCTCCAAGCGATCCCAGCCACCGCCTACCCAAGGATGTGAGTATAAAACAGTTTTATTTATGAGAATTCTACACATAAGATTTTAAATTCAAATGTAAGCCCACTACGGATTTTTAAAAATTGAAACTATTGCATCAATTTAAATCTGTCTAAATAACCTTAAAGTACATCGGCAGATTATTTATACAAAGAATTTAAATTCCATATGTTTTTCACTATATATGTATACATTATACCTAGACAGTTTCAGAATTTACAGAAACCCGAATATGCCTTCGACAAATTCGAGTTTCAATTCAATATAGGAATTGGACTGTCAATCCTCTTATTGTTTTTCGAGAACTTAATAAACAGGTGAAACGAAAAATAGTTTTTATTGTATCGTTAAATTGAATAAACTTAATATGTAAAGTGTTTCATTCGCTTATTGGCGAATGAAATCCTCTTTCAATTGTTGGGAGTGGAATTTTAAGAAGCCTTAATTTTTATTTCCATTGAACAAGTAAGAATGTTCTTGTGATCTTAATTAGATGTTACTACATTTACATGTATGGAAGTCAATAAAAAATATCCAATTTACATTTGTAATAATTACGCTTAGACCTTTCAGTCAAAAAGTTTTCGGCTGCATGAGAGACAAACTCTTAAACTACCAATAAATGTGTGAACTCAGCGTTTTCGCCGCTTGTTTTATATTATAAGTATAAACCAAGGTAAAAGATTGCTTCTTGAAATAAGTTGACAGATGACTTATGAAATACCAAGCCTCTTACATTTCTTATGATATTCACAATAAAAGTGAAAACAAGTTCTTGCTATCCCCAGGGCTGGAAACTACTTACTTGATGATGGTGGTTACGAGCCAGAGGAAATAATGGACATGCTTAACCGCCTTGACAATTATCTTCAACTTGAACGCAAAGTTGCTAAGTATGTTATAATTATTATCTTTCAAATTTTTGTCATTATATTCGATTATAACATGAATTATGTATAACTATTATAGGATGATTTCATATTTTCTGTAACTTGTTACTCTTCGTCTCTTCGTTTTAGAGTATTAAATGATGAAAGGAATGAAAAAAAAATTGTCAGGATCATTAGCAACCCCTCATAGTCAAAGAAGTCAATATAGAGTACAGATACAACGTTTTAATCTAATGAAAAGTTAAAATTTATTTTTATAATCGACAGTTTTGTTTATAATCTGATTTTTATTATTTTTTAGCTACAAAGATGCTATCTCTAGGTAAGTACTTCAATTAAGGTTACCTTCTAAGAAATTCTATAAAAACTAAGAAAAACCACTATATAACTATACATTTTTTTTTGTTTAATAAGTATTAATTTACTGTGACCAGGATTTATACGAAGCAAGTCTAGTATTTTTGTTCGTAATTTCAATGACACAGAAATGCTCATCAAATTAAAAATACTAAAATATTTTTAATTTCAACCGTACATTTCTAAAAGAATTCCAAAAACATTAGCACGTTTATACATACATTGCGGTAATTTTAATTAATGACGTAATATTTTGCGACAATGGAAGTCTCTTATGACTGACTAAACCATTCGTGTTATGAGAACAGCCTAAGCCCTCCTTTTGTTAATGATAGCATAAGCACAGATTATATATTAAGCTTGCGCACGTATAAAGCTAAGATTAAGATCTTCGCGTCCAAGTACTGTATGCAGAATACCTAATATATATTACCCAATAATTACCACAGGCTAAACATCCTAATAAGGTTAAAAAAAAACAATTTTATTGACAACATAATATCATCAAATGTCAAACATAATATTCCCTTGACTATAAAGAAATTCATATACTTAGTTATAGCAAAACGAAAGAAATTCCTTGTTGACGAAATTAAATGGTTTTGCGGTTTTAATAATTTCTCCATTTCAACACTTTTCTAATCACAAAATGACTACTATGTTGAAATACACAATAATAATTTAAAATCTCGCAATCCTAAAGTCTGTTTTTGTCTAGTGAATACTAAATTAACAATATGAGGACATAAAGTTTTAATATTAATATGGTCTTTTCAGCGAGAAACGTGCCCTTGATCTTGGTCTGAACCGCGGCTACTCCGGCGCTCTCCACGCCAAGCATATGATGGGTGTTGCAGCAGCTAACTTCGCTGGCGGCCCCGGCAGAAGGCGACGTGATGCCCACTAAGAAGATACCATTCTACACACACGCTTCTAGTCACATACCTGATATACCTATAATTCGTTTTACTTTATGATTAAAAAAATAGTATTGATAAAAACAATCATAAATTAATTGAAAGATATTTATTTTAGAAGTTTTTTTTGACAACTTGGGCTCATCTAGCCAAATAACGAAGTATTTTATGAAAATATCCTATATGATAGAAAATAAAATTATCGTAGATCGGCCTATTGCTAATGAACTATTAGTGTTTTCCTAAAACTATAAAAGTACCTGTTCTTAACACTAAGATAAGTAGATATTTTTCTTAATTCCTTCAGTAGTGAAAATCTTTCGCGCCAGTATTAAAATTTAAAAATGTAAAATACGTCTCTACTTTTCCAATTGTAAAAATTACGCTTTTTCGATGTACCTTATTGCTTCTTATCTATTCTTAAGCTTCCTATAACCGTATGTGACTTAGTCAATAGAGATAAGTAAAACTTCTACCTGAAATGTTGGTGAAATAAAGATATTCGTATTTTATCTATATGTTTTATTTTCTTCTTCTTGCTTTAAAATAAGGTTTAACATTTTTTCAACAACAGAAAACCCTAAAAATTTGATATATACTACAAAAAAAGAATACTTTAATTAGGCCGACCACAGAAGAGTAATTACTTACTAGTACTCAAAAGAATATTTTATCATTATACAGTGACAAGTATGTCCAGTCAATTTTAATACTGTTTTTCTTTTTTGTTAAAAATGTGTAACACAATTTATAGCACACCGGAAATTGAGATATAAACCAAAGTTTAAAATATACACCCTACATAAATTGAATGAATAATAATAGAATTATTAACCTTAATAATATAACAATTTCCTACCTAAATTGTACATAATGAGTGCGTCCTTATAATAGTCTATAAGTAAGCATAATAAATTAATCGTTTACATATATAATAACTACCTCGACTGTCCATTTTTAAATCGACGCGAATTTTAAATAAGACTCAGACCTTGAAGACATATTTCTATTTAATCAATATTCTTAGATGTTTTATATAAAAAACCTAGAGTATTTGTCCTGTCGATTATATGTATAATGATTATCATGTCGAAACATAGATTAAAATTAAATAAATATACATAGCACGGTAAACTCAATCATATGTATGTTACGTCGATTAGCCGATGTTTCGTGGATTTGCTTCGTCTTTCTTTACAAGAGGTTCATAGGATTTAACTTATGATTTTAATTAACCAGTTATTATTAATCTAATTATGATAACTCATGTTTAGGCATAAGCTATGGATGATAGCGGGGATGGCAAAGATGGCATGCGACTCAATATTACGGGCACGTCACTGATATCTAAATTCATTATGCACATAAAAACCTTTACACAAAACCTTTTAGATCTTGCGTTGATAGTATTTATTACTTTCCCTCTAATCACAAAGTCAAAATTATTTGATGGCACGCCTATGATCTTATTAAACATTTCTTTAGAAATATAGCACATTGATGACTAATACATATGCAAAACATTTTTCGTTTTTTTGGTGCATTAACAGAAACTGTTATTATATTCTGTAATATTATTATAATCTTCTATTTTAAATATATTATATATTATCCGTTATAATGGCACGTAAACATGTTGTTACAATATGATACAATTTGAGAACATATTGTCTTAATATGTATAAATCTCGTGTCACAATGTTTGTCCTCAATGGACTCCTAAACCACTTAACCGATTATAATAAACTTCGCACACCATGTGCAGTTCGATCCAACTTGAGAGATAGGATAGTTTATTTATCAATTTATAGTCGCAATATTATTTAATTTGTATATTGGAGAGTCAAAATTATCCTTTAGCTCCAAACGATTCTGACAGATGACAATATCCGTTGACGTAATCGAGTAAGTATTCAATAGATGCCATTTTGTTAAAAGCACAAACGTTTCAATAATAACAATAATGCTTACTAATTACAATTTAATGTAACAAAAACCTTAGTCACAGCGACGCGTGGCCAGGTCATCTAGTAGAATTAAATTTTAATCTATGCCACCTGGTTTAGTTTCGAAATTCACAATAATTCTTTTATAAAAGCGACATCTAGTAGAATAGTTTTAAAACTATTGTGTAAGGTAAAATAAAGAATAGAAAACCAGTCGTCGGTACTTATCCACATTTACCATACCAAAATAATGTAAATTTACGATACTAGGTGGTACTTAACACAAAAATATATTTCTGTAAACAACTATTTTTCATTGTAACCCAAAAACTAAAAAATATATTTAAGAATAATAAGTTATTAATAGCCTATCTTATGAGCTAATAATTACTGATATATTTAAGTCTTCTGCTCTTTATAAAAATGTTTATGATGGAACCTAGATGTATTCACTATATATATCGGGGATCATGAGTAAACCTGCAAAAAATATTTTTAGATTAATTTTTTGGCATTCTTGATCAACATTTTTATATAAGTATTATAAATCATTATTTAAGTTACAACACTCTCTCCCGTATGGTCTAGTGGCTAGGATACCTGGCTTTCACCCAGGAGGCTCGGGTTCGATTCCCGGTACGGGAATTCTTTTTTTATTAATACATTATTAAAGTAAATAATTAAAGTTCGTTCTTTACTAATTTCTTGCTATATATGTTAAAGAAAGATAAAGTACAGGTGAATCAAATGATTAATACTATTCTATATCATGAACACTAGCGATGGCTGGGCTGTTGTTACAAGAAAAAAACAATCGTATAATTTGAAAGCTTCTTCGATTGTCGATTCATAATTGTTCGATTAACTAATTTTTGCGTACAAACTGGGTACGAAGTTAACCGCGGAGTGGGTGCGCGGTGTATTGTACGACGTTTTCGATTCTTTAACATTTTATTATTACTTAATTTTTTGTCACTTTTATTAGAGAAATATCTAAGAACGTCCTGAATTTCATTAGTAGTTCAGCGTTTTGGGATATAACTATTACTATTCAAATTTATCAAAAAAATTAACAATCTAATAATTCGATAACTATTAATGATCATCGCGCTTTGCTAATACTCATATATATTGCATAATAATGAGATTGACTACTATTATAGCTTTTTTTTTAAAGCCATGTCCCCTAAACATATAAAGGTAAAACTTTTCTTATAAATCTGTTCTACAAAGTCAACGTTTCTACAAACTACAAAGTAAACTGTAAATCTTTATATATTATATTTTAACGCGACATCTGCAGCTTAGCTAAGGCTGTATCAACAAAACGCGAGCTAATGGGCTCCATTATACACAGACCCCTGTACTTTAGAATAACTTCCACGTGTCTTTGTTCTTTTATCCATTATAGCAGCTCGGAGGGGCCAAATTATACTGGGCTGTATAACGAGCGAAAAATCGTGCAGTCGCTTGAATAACTTTGAAGCTTTAAATTCCTATTATATTTTATTTTCATAGGGTGTATTTTTATGACAGAATAGTAATAATATTAGGACATTTTATATTTGCTAGACCCTTTATCTTATGAAATTTTTGAATGTTATATGGAAATATTCAAACGAGACTTTATAGAAATATATTTTCATTTAAAATTATATCTATATTGTTTTTTAATTTATAATGCATGTAATTGATATCGCTCATATATTTAGAGAAAACGAAGAAGTATATAATCATCATAGCAAGTTTTATTACCTGTTAAAATTTACTAAAATTCCTTATTTGTATATATACATATTTATACTTATGTAGACACATTATCATACATGCGGTAACTAAAATGTACGAGGAGGGATCAAAAAGTAATGAGAATATAATGAGTATAGGTCACTAATTAAATTATTTTTGTACATAGTGTACGAGTCTCTCTACACACGAGTCCACTACTATTTATTATCATAATATATTATATATTTTAAATTTATATTATGTATTATTTCTTATCACTACTTTTTGATCCATCCACGTAATAAAATTAATAATATTAAGAAATGTTAAGATAATCGAATTAATAAATCAATGATGGTTTTAATATCAGATTTATTCGATTAAAAATTTTCTTGACTCAATTGTTAATATTTCAAAGTCGGCATCCATTAACTGGTAACAAAACACTCGTCTAGACAGTCCTTTGTAATGTTCTACTAATGTAATGTTCTTTACTCACATTTATTGACACTAAGAGCGCGATATTGATGCTTGTTGAGTGTTGGGTTATGATATTACCAAAGGGCTTTGTGGTTGAGCGACAGTCTTTTTTTACATTTACAAAATAAATTCCTTCCAAAAATATCAATATTTAAGGCGATTTTTAACTGAAAGACTAATAAAAGGTTTATTTAGCTGTGGTTCGCTACTATAATTAAGTACTCTAAGCCAATTTTCTTTTTCTTCTCATAACGTCAGTTATGTTGGAACTCTAAATGAACGTCCCGTCAAAATCAGTGCATCCGTTTCTGACAGTAGTTGTTATAAATGGACAAAGTACCAGAAATGTTTTTTTGAATTCCCAAGGGATTTAGATTTTGATAATATTTAGCCTTAAAAGGAATAACTTGTTCTATAAAGTCTAGTATAGTATAGTATACTCTTAAAAGAAATCTTTCGATATTATCCTTGCACGATACTGCATTGCAGTGTTCACATTTGCCAAAAATATTAAAACTCAAAAGGCGCCGCATCATATATTGTATTCTTTATTCCAATATGAATTCCATATGGGTGTATGTAAATCGATGGTGTGGAATTTTTATAAATATAGTATTGATTTTTACAACTTTGTATCACTTATTTAAATAAATTCTCTATGTTTAGCAGCGCATGATAACAAGGCGACATTATTCGCCACTTACTTATAGATTGGTTATGTACAAAATACACAAAAAATCAGCAAAGGGTTGTTTTAAAAATCCATAAGTATATCCGATGATAATTTAGTCAGTACTAAACGTTCCTTTCACTTTTATGTATATTGAAAAGATAAAATCCACTTCATTTCGGTTTTACTGAGGGCAATAATCGCAATATATTGTAATTTCATGACATTAAACCAGTTTTTACTTTCGTTTTATTTACCAAATATGTACACATTTAAGGTATGTTAGCGGTAAGATGCCCCTTAAAAATACATCCTTTATATTAAATAATAAGCATACCTAAATCACCAACAAATACCGATTTTTTTTTATTGGTCATATTAAGTTAGAAATCAAATACATTGATCCCTCTCAGTGCTTCACGTAAAACACTAGTTTGCTAATAGCGCCCGTTCGCCAAGCACACACAGTACCGTAACATATACGAGTACGTAAAAATACATAACGTATAATTTGATACAGCAATAAATTTCATTATTAGACCATGAGACAGGACATAGACCGAATTGCACGTTTTTAAAACTTAAGGGATATAAAATTGGGAATCATTTTGAAGCAACTTCGTATCCTCAAATTATTAAGCATAGTGATGTTGATGTAGACAAAATGATGTAACGATTATAAAATTTATAGTGGACTGCAAAATATACCTACCTTCTTTTCTATAAAGTATTACAGTGAATAAAAATTCGAGAAGTAAAAAATATAGCCTGTAAGTTCAGACTTCCAAGTTCTTGGAGAGAGAATTAAAATAATTAAAACCTCCGCTGGAACTGCTGAATTATGTATTGCGAATGAAAGTTTTAATGCAATCACATTTATTATTGAGATTCTTGGAAAGTGTATATTTCTAAAGAAAAAGGAAAACTTAAATTTTTCTAAGCTCTAGATTTCCCTTTGATTTTAGGGTTTAAGTAAAATCTAATAAGATTTCTTAAATTGTTTCAACATCAAACTTTACAGGAAAATTAAATAATAGTCACTTGACATACATTTTAACTATGTTATTAATTCAGATAGACATTCTTATAATGTTAAAATATGTTTTTTTTCTAAAAATAAATAAATAATTTCATATCAGTTTCCAAACAAAATAGTACGGGAGGTCGTAACGTAGGGAAAAGTATCATTTTAGGTCGGCTAGTTTTTGGGTATGCCTTTAGATAGCCTTTAGGACTTACGTAGACATTGCGTTCATTACTGCGCATTGCTCATACACACGTGAAATATTATTTTTTTTAAAAATTTGAATTGTTATCGTCGAAATTTCGAACATTGGGTAATCCCCAGTTTCCAACGAGTTTTCTGATATATCACTGTATTTCGTATCTTTAACAACGAAACATGTTAGTGTCTGTCTTTAGCTAATTGGTTATTAAAATTAGAAATGCACGTTTTAACTTCACACTTTAAATCTGTGAAATAACATAGCTTTTGAAAGGGCATTTGAGAATAATTAATTGTTTTCTATGACCCATGATCACTTACCATCCAGTGAGCCTTAAACTAAAATTTGTATTTAAGGATTTACGAAGTATAAACTGCGTTTGCTAATGAATAACTAACAATGTATAAAGTAAATGACATTTTTCATTTTTAATGGAACAACACGATTAATTGAAGTTTGAAAGCGAGTTCAATGCTCTTGTGAGTGCAAAACAATGTTTTCGTGGGAAATGGCTGTTCGTAATGCATAGTAATCATGTAGAAAATAACAATGTGACTAATTTCAAATTATGGAAGCACTAATATTATACCGTGACGTGCTATGAAATAGAACTCGGATTTTTAATATGCTTTGTAGAACATATTTCACAGGTAAGCGTCAAATTTTATTTCTACCAAATACTTGGATCAAATAATGTTTTACTTTAAAACAGAGCTGCCTGACTTTAAAACAGCTTTTTGGCGGGAAATCACATTTAGCGTTTTCAACTATGTACGAATTTTATGTCTAACATGAAATGCGTCTTATATAAGGAAGCTCGATTCTTTTAAAATTACTACACAATCTAAAGTATTGTAAATCTCTTTTAAGAGTATTGTAGAGGATGTGGTTAAGTAATACCGTAATAAAAATAGGTATTGAACTGTTACAATTGAAGTGTAGAGGTTAAGTTAACTCTAATTTGCTGATCTACGTTTTATTAAAAAAATAAAAAAACCTTACAAAAAAATGTAATTATTTTTCATACCTATAACAAGATTTATTCCTTAGGTCATAGATATACGAAGCTTTTTAAAAAAACTTTTTTAATCATACCATTGATTTACAAATAATATAGTCAATATTTATATTATATATTCAATCCACTCAGTGGGTTGACAATACAAAAAAATGCACTAAATATGAACTATTACCCACACACTGCATTGAAATTGTATCCAGTCAACCCACCAAAAAAGGAAATCAAATCATGAAAGTAAATTTTAAACCACTTTTAATTTGTAATTGTTGTTTGTAGATTTTTATCTAAGTATTATTTAAATTTTCATAATAATAGAGAAATGAAATACAATATTAAGCTGTTAAATAAGAACTGAATTAAATATGCAGTCGCCAATGAAAATCAATACAAGACAGGAATAGTTTTTCCGACGTCTAGTGAGGGTCAAGGTTTCAGTCTGCTGACTCACCATCGTATCCCAATACACGTGCTAGCGGCTAGCTATTTATTATGTAAACAGCATTATACGAAGCATAATACAAGGCTATATTTTTCCAAATATCAAAACAAATCTACATTAGAAATTTCCCTATAAGAACATATACAATATCATCTAAAACCGTTTTACTTCTGTTCCATTTGTCTAAAATTTAAAAATTACTTATTGTCTTAAGATAAATATTAATACATTAAAATAAAAAGTAGTAAGAGTTTATCAGGATGGTAGCTAGTGGAAAGCCGTTGTTCTGCCTATGGGAAATGTGATTGATAATATATATGTAAAGAGAAAAAATTAAACATTAATCGCGTATCCGGCACTTCAAATTAAAATTATCTTTATGTCATATAATTTCCTTGACACAATCGTATTAACAATGCTATAATTTAGTATTTATTTTAGTGATGACTAACATTTCAATTGTGATACGTTATAGTTTTTAGAGCATTATTGACACATAAGCTTCAAGTGATGTTAAGTAATATGTCATCTACGTGATATGTTTAATTAAATATTAAACCATCTATTTGTTAATCGAAGCCGACCGTAAAGTGTTGTACCGAATATCGTGCATTCGGTACAATACTTTACACCTTTCCTATTTATGAATGGTAATAGATAACTAATGGGTAATCTATACTATTAATATTATAAAGTTCGTGTGTTTGAACGCGTTCAGTGTTGGACAGTACATTTATCAAAGAAAGCTAAAGGCCTATATTTTCAAATAAACGTGATATATTTATGTGACGAAACGAAGTCAGTTAATTTTTTATATAATTTAAGGAATTCCTAACTATTATAAATTTGTAGCTTATATCAAAGTACTAGTAAGCTGCTACTAGAAATTCGAATGTATAATACTTCGCATTTTAGACGTGGTTATACCCTTAAGCCAACAATCTGGGATAATATTTCATAATCGTAATCATACAATCGATACACATAGAACCAGGGCATACTGCCAGTCATAAATCTAACTTTATCTTAACAAACGTTATTTCACATTCATAACTAACCTTTAATAGTAAATATAGTCTGCTAAAAATAAAACGGTGCGTTTGAGGTCGTTTCATATGAACAATATGTAGATACATATTATAGTATAGATTTTGTTTCCACACGGATGCTCTTGTAGGGAGGCTTTCCGAACCAAGTGGCTTGGAAAAACCTCCGTTCATAGATTGCTGTCGATGTTATTTCTAGGAATTTCTAGTCCTTTTCTCGTGTATAACTACATTATTTATTAATCACAGTTCATTTCGTAATGCAACGAATATTCTGTAACTATTTGGTATACATCCAATTATGTAGCAGTTTAATATTTATATTAGCTAAATCAGAAATACCAAGTCATTAGTGTATAGAAATATTTGTAAAAATATATTTTATTTTCATATTAATAAAACGTAATTTCATCACTCTTACTGCAATATATAAAACTATTTAAGGTAATTGGTATATAAATAATATATTTTATACTCAAAAAAACAATATGTATGATTATCAATAAAAAAACTACCAGTGTTCAAAGTCTTTTTGAACACTGTTTTTAAAAAATTGATCATTAAGTATCTGTCACTGAATTTTTTTACAAAATCGGTCTAGCCGTAACCGACAAATACACAGAGAGATAGACAAAAACCTTTTTAAGGCCTTTTATGTTATAAATACCCTGTATATTTTCATCATCGTACAAAATACGTGTAAAAAAATCTATTATTTTTATATCACAAACAGGCGATTCAATTTTATTTTTATTTATAGATCTGTAGACATAATATGCAAATGTTACACAAACCGGACAAAATAAATGCACAAAACAGTACGTTTTCACGTATGATGTCGTCGGTCATATTCTATTTTAAACTTAATCCATCGCTTTTTACGCTCATCCTGTTTAACAAGGAAATCGTTAACCAATAAGGTTTTATAAAAGAAAACATTTCTCAACACTTATTATTATTCACATTACATATTCATGACACCTCATATTACAAAGATTCTTATTTAGCTTGTATTCAAGATAAATAGGTAGTAAAATAATTTGTATATTTTATCTACGTTGTAGGAAAACATAATAATGAGTGATTTAAACCAACTAATGATTCTATGTACTGCTGTAAATTAAAATAATGTTTACTTTACAACTTATGTTTTTAAAACATCCTCACGTAAAATATACTGAGAAATACTCAAAAATAATCGTTAATTCTAAGTAATTGTGTCTATTACAAAATGAAAGCGATAAAGAAAAAAGTATTCTAAAAGATCACCACTCCAAAAATCTATTAAATATTTCATATCACATATACAATGTTATATTATTTGGTAATTTGATTGTTTATTTCTTAGTAACGAATCAATTTGTGGAGGCGATATGGGGAGCTCGAGCATATGTATTTTATCTGAGGAAACTTAAATTTAACGTCGTCAGACTGCGAGCAAAACTTATATTCTATAAATATTTGTTTTTAATCTTGCTCGATACAGCTAGGAGGAAAGCAAACTAAGTCTGTGCCTGCGCGTCTGGATTACTACAATAACGGATGACATGTAGGTTAATATAGCGGCCTCTTACGTGTTACTCGCTCTACTGAACTTATTCTATTAACTCCTTTACTCATCGTGTGATATCAAACGATTAACCTGCTCTCACCTGCGCTTGGTGAGGCAGCTTAAGTTATCGGTATTTCCAGGAATCTCTGAATACAGAATGCTATTTAGATAATTATATGCTGTAATACTCTAAGTAATCACCGTGGAATCTCTTGATTTCTCAAATTCAAATAGTAAATGTCCAATATTTTATTGGTATATAAAACTTGCAAAGTAGCATCGATTTAATTTTGTGGAAACCCCGACGAAAAAATTGGGTTTTTATAAGTTTGTCCGTATCTTTATCTGTTTGCCTAAAACAATGAGACTTTTTTGATACGTGTCTTTTTTATTTGGAAGCTGATATAACCGAGATTGTTTTTAACTATATTTTCCTATCTAGGTTTCTAAATTTTTTTTGTTAAGTTGTATTGCAATATCATAGAAAAAAAAATATTTCGCTGTTAAGCTACTTATTTAATGAATTGTACACTGGCATGGGCTCGTTGTGCAAACGAATTTGTTCAGTCTCTCGGCATTGCAAACAATTCACGTACTCTGTAGAGACGAACAGAACTGTAAATATCAATAACGAAGAATGAAAAAAGAAAACGTAAAAAAATTTATATCATAAAAAAGTATTACGGCATTTTGTAGACTTCTCAGATTTAAGAAGTAGAAATATTTCTGCGTATAGCCAAAAAGTCAGTCAATTTTTAAGTAAATGAAAATTATATTAGGACAAGAAGTCAGAAGATTCCAAAAATAAATTTTAAATAATTTACTTTCAGTTTCAGGTCACCTTTAATCCCACAAGTTGGAATAATTTTAATATTATAAAAGTCGTCTCGCTGGACATGCGGTATACGAGTACTTTAGTCGTGTAAGTATTTTTAAATTTCTCCTCTGAGGCGGAATTTATTTTTTGAACAACTTTATATTTAAATGAATACTTTTTTAAAAGACTATCTTCTGCAACAATCGCAATTTTGGTCCAAATTCTGACAGTAACATTGTCTAGTTTTAAAAATTGTCATGTCAATATTCTGAGTTCTTAAAACAGATCGCGACTTGAGTCATGCGTTGAATGAAATACGTCCTTAAATAGTTATTTTGATTAAATTTTTTTTTAGTAGTATGAAATCACAAGAAAGATTCAGTTAAATTATTAATAATTCATTATTTAACTAACTGAATACTTAAATATTTAAATGTATAATAACTTACTATTATGATCCAATTATGGCATTTTTATTTTTTGAAACTGATAGACAACATCCGCCCCAGTTGAGATGGGAAGTCATCATCTTTAATGAATTCAGAATGCGCTATTGGTCTGTTAAGTATTTTTCGTGCATAACTGATGCTAATAAAACGTCAGAATGCATTTTCCGACTTTTTCATTTATCCATGTATCTGTGATTCTGAGTTCATCAGAACATTTAAATATTTAGTCTGCAAATTCCACTAGGAAGAATCCGCCAATACTGTCAATACTTAGTTTTATTTATAATTGAACTACGTATTTGATGTATCGGTATAATTTATATTTATACAGTTAACCGTTTTGCATAAATTACTATTGGCAAATTACTCTTGCCTACTTTATTAATCTGAGCTATTTGTTTACGAATTTTAACTAGAAGCAGGGTAAAATTTCCAAGAATTTGATAAAATGCTTCTCATTTTTAACTATAAAGCTCCACTGAAATTCAGACTACACGTGCCAACAGCCCACCGTAATCTGAGTAATTTTTTAGTGAAATACTTTCAGAATGAATGAAGAGTCTTTTCAAAAATGAATTTTGTCAAAAACATAACAAAATAAAATAATTATAGGCATAGTATTTGGAGATGGAGTTCCTCGGATTCACCCTTATTTCTTTTGAATATATATTGTGTATTACATAGATGGGAAATAAAAAGTTATAATTTTTTCCTTTGAACCTTCATTTTTTTATGTAAAATTAACTTGATACTGTCCTAAGAAGCTCTTATTTTTTATTTATGTGTATAGATTTATTTATCTTTTGTTTCTTTACGTACCAAACCTATTAAATACAGATTTTGATCGAATTAGAATTTTAATACTCAATTAGTTTGAAATGAAATTTATTTATTATTAATGACTATTCACTAAAAAATTATATTTGTTCATTAGCAGGTGTAAAGATATAATTAGTTGTCAGTGAATGAGTCAGTGAGAGATTAATACTGATTAAATATTTTGGCAGATTTATGTGCATCAAAATAACTTCAATGTACAGCTTGGCATGTGGCGAATCTTGAGCTTGCTATAATACTTGGATACTTGTAATCATAGATTTAAATTTAAAGTTTTTTTCGAACCGTTAATCACGAAGATGAAGACTTTTAAAGAGAATTAATTAATAATGAATTAATTTTTTTTGCGTTTCTTTAATTGCCTTAAAATAACATTCCTGAATAATTTGAACACCCACTTAAATTGCCTAGAGGTTATTAATAATATTTCCTCCCTTTTACAATATATATATGTACCGACGTTTTTTTTTTTGTACAACCACATCGACCATTTTACAGTATCAATCTTTATTTCTATGCTGTAAGAGCTATTTAGAAATAATATGGAATTATAATATATACAACACAGACAATTTTATAATCAGTACAAATTATAAGCCTCTCATGTATTCAAATTAATGATTTTTATTGATACAAAATGAACCTTTTAAAATAATATCATAAACGCAAGAATAAGTAAGATAGTTGTTTTTGTTTAACAAGCATTCACTCTACAGGGATATACTAGTAGTGGCGATGTTTATAAGAAATATCTATAATCAAAAATAAATAAAATTATAATTTTTAAATTTATGATTTCTATATCGATCATCCTAGATTCGGTTGACAACATAAACATTAACGCGAACGAAGCTACGTTAGAAACCTAATTTTGTTCATATAAATACATATTATTTTTTTACATGCGAATGTCGTAAGTATTTATAATAAGTGCCTTGTTTATTCAGAAAATTAAATTAAAAATTTTAAGAATACATTACTAGGCATACAACAAAGATAATTTATCCTAACATCTATCAGCACTTCGAAGTAATTAAAAAGAATTGAAGAGAGCCACCCAGCTGACCCATTTCCGTTCGCGACATACTAGGGTTAGCAGATATTAGACCGATTTTAAACTTTATTATTATTTGAATAGAGTACAATTTGAAACACTCAACGTTATCCTTTAATTGATTCGCGAGACACTCGGTAATGGAAGTCGATTGTGAACTTATTGGAATAGTTTTGTGATATTTTTAATCTGTACCATTTAATGAAAACGGCTCGTAACACAATGGTATGTAACACCTTACTATTGCTTTTTTATTTTCTCTCTCCTTAGTCTCTGCTTTTCTTTAAGATTTTATAACAATAAGCAGTACTTTGTGGACAATATTATTATCAGATTATATATTTAAACATATTTTTGCTAAATTAAATTACTTATTTAAAATATAATAACTCGTTGAATATTTTTTACTTTTAAAATTTTATTTATGTGTTTGCTCATAAACTTTGAACATGTTCGATTTAATATTACTTACTCGCAATATACTTTAAAATTGGTGCTGTTTTCATTTCACACAAATAAGCATACAGATAACACTGTATAACGGACAAGTTGAAGTACTAAAGTCGCTTTAGCTCCGAATATTGACAATCGAAATATGCCCTATTTCTAAGGCGCTATTTGTTTCGGATAGTAACAGCTGTAGAATTGACTGTCTCCGAAACACCGTTGAATTTTCAAACTCTAATACTTAGGATTTGCGATAAATTCTTGTACAATATAATATGGGAACTAGTCGCTGCTGCTATATTTAAACCAGAAGGTCAATAAACATACATTGTTTATGGAGGTAGAGTTTGCCAAAAGTGTCAATGAGGCCACGACCTACCAAATATTCGTGATGACAGACATTTCAAACATTTAAACGAAGCTGTGAAGTAGCTTGCATTTGTGTGTCGTGAATAAACACGTGAACACAAATTATCGCTTGGGGATAAGTATTTGCCAAATGTGACCGGTTAAGTAAATGAATTTTCCAAATCTTAAGAAGGAAGGAAGAATTTATTCTATTCATACACCTTATTCATGGCTGTGTTAATAATATATATCAAGAATACTACGAGTAGATATTACAAAATTCTGTACATTTTATTACAACGTAAAGTAGAAATAATTTTGCATTCAGCCAAAAATAAATTTCTATAGTCCTTTACAGCGTAATAAAAGGTTTGAAATCTTTGTTTATGTCATATCATTCCCTTAGAAATATTTATTCTCGTGAAGGCAATGTCTGTTTTTGAATTTAGTAAATTTCAAAGGTAAAAGCAATTTACTTTCGAAACCAATAGCACCCAAAAATATAAAATAAACTCTGAAATGGGTTTTAGTTTTGAAATGTAGACGGCGGAATACGAAATGCATGTGATATATGTGCATTTTAAAGTGAGATTGTGTCCTAACTTAACACATAAAATAAATATTAAGTATGTCCCTCTTGTTTATAAAAAAAATCATAAGATTGAGGAGTGACATTAGAATACATAAAACGTGTTTTTAAACAAAGCCGCTAATGTTAAGTGTATAAACTGTTGTGTATGAATTTATATACACAAAACGTTTTATAAAGCCTCAGAGGCTTATCTCAACATTTCTAATACAATATTTTTGTAGGTATTTGGATCAGAAATATGTGTAATACAGTTTTTTCAACTATAGTGTCTTATTGTTATGATGATATGTTATTTTAAAACAAGGCTTTACTAGTTAAGACATTCACTTCTAAGCTTATGACAATTCTTAGGAATAATGAGGTAAATTTTAAAATCATCTACAATATTATTTATGACGTAGGAAAAGTTATAATGGATTATAAATGGTGAACGCTCATTGAAAATGTTTGTTTCCTTGGACGGATTTCTTTTACTGAGTTAACTTGGTTTCCTTTTGTTCTTCGCACTTATAATTGACGTCTGTTTTATATCCAGTCTGAGACTAAAATATACTTGAAAGAAATACGTAGATATTTTTGATAACAATGGTGAAACTGTTTGAAAGAATCATTGCTTTCGAAATTTACTTTAAATGCCTGATGCAAGTATACATTCAATACTAACAATGCCCTGTGGTTTTAGCTGTGTTAAGTACAATTACTTATGTGTGTGATATATTGTAGTGAATGAATGAGTAAATGCATGCGTTAAATAAGTTTTAACAACTTCCAAAACGATGCGTAAACGATCTATATCATCATGTTTAATCAAACTAATTTATTTTTTAATATAAAAGTCTCAGGATCAATTAGGCAGTGACGTAGTAAGTACTGGTATAGCCAATATCTCCTCATGGCTTCAATTAATCAAATTCAGCACATCAATATCACTGTCATGTTACTCGATTGATTTATACTCGAAGCGTGACCAAGCTTACTTTAATATTATTAAGTACTAACATTGGCCGGCGGTTCCATCCTGGATTTTATATAAACCATGATAGTTAAATAAAACTACCCGAAGTTATTATAAAACTAGCAATCTGCCAGTGAAAATCCCGTCAGTAAATCCTCGAGGAATTCTCTTTTTAAAGTACCAATGGTCTCCAAAACTTATTTTATCACGGTTTGTTATCTTACCCTTAAAACAGTATGTCATGTATATATAGATTTCCTATTAAAAGCATTCCCGCGTTGAATGCAACACGTTGTTAACCAAGTTGATGAAGCGGAATACAATCAGTGAAGAGCGGCTTCGCGTCGCATCGTCTAAATTAAAAACTAACCACAACGCTCGCGGAATAGCAATAACAGTAGCAATATACGGGGCCGACGTGTGGAAAGTAAATTCACTTATGATTGAATGAAAAATATTACTAGTGAACCGATTCACCTTCCAGAGCTTAAATATTGTTATAAAATAAACGTAGCTTAAAAGTAAGCTTTGGTTGCTGGCTTTAGCTTTGCAATAGTTACAAGGTGTCAAATATTTATTTAAACTGTACTTTAACCTAAGTAAAACAAAATGGTAATTCGTTGGTAAATAAGGAGCTTTTAATTTTTTTTGATTGATTACTCGTCGTTATAATTGTGTTTACAATATAGATAATTTCCTTAGTTTGAAAATTAACATTTTCAACGAAATATGTCTTTAAACTTGTACGATTTGGCAGTGTTTTCCCAAGTCAGCGAGCCAAGGTGCTTGTTAAAACGGCTGGCCATTATCGTGTGCTGTTAAATAACACTGAATTTTAATTACCTGTAGATTAGACATGGCTTCGCTTTTCATTTAAATTCATACGGTTTGTCGTAAAGTTTGATTTTATTGCGCCTCGTGTCTCAATTGATATAATATGTATTATGTATCCTTTCTACTAATATATCGGTATAATGAAGTACTTCTTTGAGTGCCAAATCGCTATGATCATTGCCTTGAAGGCTTCGTTTGCTTCAATCAAAACTCCGTATTGTCTTGTCACAGTTAGTGGAATCTCCCTCTACTCTCTACACCACAAAAGGGACAGAGTATGACTTTTCGAGATTTTTGTAAATACATGTAGCATTTCTTATGATTCCTTACGTTTATTAGGCATGAAAAATAAGATTAATTATATAAAGAATGACTTATTTGATGTGTATGTCTGTCTACGGCGATCAATGGGGAAATAATTTTTATTTTAGATTATTCGGCGCGGATCTCATTTGAAATGGAATAAGACCAGAAGAAAGAAGAAAAAAGAAGTTAACATTTCGCTCATATTTTACAGTGCATATCATTCTTTATAGATCACCCTCTAACAAAATTATTACTCAATCAATTTCCCCTTTTGCTCGCCTATTCCTATACTTTTACATATAAACTTATATTACTCTATATATTCCAGATTTTAAAATTTTACATCAGTCTATTCATGATCTAAATATATATTTTTCTTATTTGAAATGAAGATATCGTTCTTTATGTCATACGCCCGTTATGTACATTTTTGCATATTAAAAATAACTAAACATGGATGAATTATATAAATACGGTTGTATGTAGGTCTTTAATGCACGACACAATAATCACATTCAAATAACATTCGTAAATAATAATAAACAGACACATTTCCACAAAAAATCAAGGAGCCCAGTTAATAAAACTGGAATTCACAAAGAAAACACGGGTACATGCCCAGTACTATAGCAAAATTATGTCGGGTGAGTATAGGGTTGTCATTTGACAGTAAAAAGAATATTTACCAATATTAAATATTTTAAATAAGTTTAAATGTCAATTACCTTATTAGATCATTTTACAAATTGACTATTAACATTAATATAAGTCAATTTTTTAAAAACGATTCGTAATCTATCGAAATATTTGTCATCGATAGTTATTATATAAACAAGATAAGGGGTTTAGTCATAATAAATGGTTTTTTGTTACGTTTAAGTAGTTCCGACATCCGGGAATGAGCAAGCTATACACAAAAACTCAACGTCACCCCTAACAGTTAGGGTTGGTGGGCGGTGGGTTTAAAGGGAATAAAATTTCCCCCGAGACATTTTACCCATTGTCATGTGCGCGTGTTAACGTACTGTACACGTCTATATAATATTCTCTGTATCTTCGCTGGCTTACATAAACGGGAGCATTAATTTGATTTTAAATCCACAACGAAATTAGGCTTATGTAAATTAAGGTATATATGTAATGTTTTCAAGAAGACATTTGACAAGGACAGTGGTATATGTTAATACGACTTCGCAATAAAGCAAATTATCGTTTTTTTAACTTTGCAAAAATCATATACCATACATTCAATGACATATTACTGAATAATTTCTTTGTTTATTTTGAATCCGACTTGAAAAAACTCTTCTCTTACAACTTACTAAGTAAAATCGTTCAATTCTATGCAGGGGTCCAATTCTTATAAACATTAATACAATTACCAATAAAGTAATAAAGTGAATGGACTTTGCGATGTGCCTCAGGATAGCATTTAATGAATACTGCCACAGGTGATAACAGTCTAGCGTCAATATAATATATAATTGAAGGCATTTGCCCGTACAGAAAATTATTATTATTTCTAAAATTGTATAAGTAATATTATCTTTTATAAACATAAAAATAAAGTACAATGTTTTCAAATAGCATTACCTATTTATAAATCACCCGACAGTTGAAACACGAATCTAGTTACACACTAACGATACAACAGTGATCTTGCAAGAAAACTGATGAATATTCTATATGACTACTTTGATTTCTAGTTGGCCTCAATTCTTTAAAGTCGGTACAATAGAACTCGACTGAATAAAACAACAAAAGATTTCATTTGCCGGCCCATTAATGCCTGTTTATGTATTTATGCTAAGTAATTTTTCAAAAAGGATATTCTTGTTCTTTTGTTATGGAAAACGGTCTAGTCTCGGCGGACGCAGTTACTCCAAGATGGCGATTGTTGAAACAGGAGACTCAATAGGCTCTTGTTTAGGTTTTCTGAAGGGTCTTCTCTTTAATGGCCTATCTCTTACCTTGATTTGAGTAGAATACACAGCTTTTAGCAAGCCAAACACAGTTGAAAAAGTTTCTAAGACAAAAAGTTTCAAAAATTAAGCACAATAGTAATGCTAATAAAGAAAATCTAAACTTAGAAACTCAATGATATTGTTTATACTGAGTACATTATTACTACTCAATTACAGAAACTAAACGATATACATCGTATATAGGTAAACAGAACACGCTTTTTCCATTAAGGGAAGGTAGATATTACGGCTTTCATGTTGCTGATTCCGAAATATAGCATTTGCTTCTTCTACTTCCATGTAGTCTCGACAATTTAATATCATACTTTGACTGTTCTTGAAACGAATATTTATATCACGTATTACTTATAAAATACCAAATACAAAGTTAACATGACCTGTTTTGTATAAAATAATCACGTTCGCGAAATAGCATGTATCCTTCAATTTAGGTAAGTACGCGGAGGGCGATACGTGAGACTACATTGCGAGAGGCAGCCGGCTTCGGCAGGACTACAGGTGACCTTGTAAGGACGCCCTTTCATAGAATTAACTTACTAGATATGGCTGTGGTGTAAAATGTTTTATTTATCCCTAATATCACACAAATATGTTCGCAATAAATTTAACTAGAGCCACACCTGTATTTATATGTTATATAAACCACGTATGAAATATAATTATATTTTTGATATTGTTTATAAAAACGTTATTTCATAATAAACATTACGATATATTTCTAATGCCACACAAAATGCGTATCGTCCGAAATTAAAGATAATATAACGTTATGTTTAGTGTTGAGTCAATAATCTTCCATGAAACTGATCTAAGCAGTTTTTGAAACCTGCATATGGGTATAGGTGTCGACCTATACCCATATGTACGTTTTGCTTTGGCAAGAAGTCTCAAATTTATGATTTTTAAAATATACTCATATTTCACCAACAGTTCATGATACACAACAAACAATTCTTGGTTTAGAAAACAGATGAAATGTACTATAATGTGGTCTACAAATACAACTAGATGATCCTGACTTCCATAGTATCGCATAAGACAATATACAAATTTAATAATTAATAAATATGCTGTAGTGAACCTACCTTAAAAGATAGATATATGTTATTATGATACTTGGGCCTTTGAGAAGTTTTTAAGAGGAACAATTCCATCATGAAATTAAATATTCTGTAACAATAACCGCTAACGCAACGAAAGTATACAAAAGGAATCTTCCCCAATTTTGCAATATTTCCCATTGATGCTCCGCTCGTATTAATGTAATTGAAAAATGGGCTAGCCAACTGTGAAATAATTTTTCAATTAGAATCATTAGTTCCTGCGATCAACGCGTCCAACCAAACAAATAAACAAACTCATTAGCTTTATTATATAAAGTATAAAATCGTTGAAATGTATCATTTGTTAATGTAGCACTTCTAGCGGTAATAACGCCGTGTCTCATGAAAAGTGACGTAATCAGTGTGGGCGTAGGTTGAATTTCCCAGCTCACACAATTGCCGAACTCAAACTCAGTTCAACACTCTGCACAAAGCCTTTGTATAATGAACCTAATAATAGCACATACGAATAGAAGCTCTGCACTTACCGATTATTGAAGTTTAACCGTAACTATTATTAGTGATGTAATATTATAGAAAAGTTCTTGTTACTGTCAATGCAGTCCTTTACCTCATTTGTTAGATATGTAGCCATATAAATATGAAACTATACAGTTTTCTTTAAAAACTTTTATTGATACGAATAAAGTTCATGTATTTGCCGTTTTATTATTTATTTAATGCGAAAATAGCTTGATTAGAATATTAGCAATTCCGAATTTCTGTTTTATTAAAGGAAAAAGTTTCTCTTAAATAATCTCTTAATACCAGTTTCAAATTTATTGTCACTTTCTCGCCTTATACAAAAGGAAATTGGTGTAATTAACGCGCAATTAAGAGGAGACTTGTAATTTAATTCAATCGTAAAAATCTGATTTTATATTTTTAAGGACTTTTAATTCTGCCAGTATAAAAAATTCTTGTATGTTTTTTTTTTATGCGATAGAAAGGCAAACGAACATACAGTTCACATATTCTAAGCAATTCCTGTCGCCCATCGACACCTCCAAAATCATTAGATCTGGAAGGCGCGTTGCCAACCTTAGGACCTTAGCCATATTATATCATTTGTTAGAATGTTTAACGATTGTTAATATTTTCCAAAATATGTACTTAATGTCGGAAGCCTAATGTTGGACGTAGTTTTGAAACAATTGCTTTTTAATGGATTTATTAGTTTGTCTTAAAACTAATAAACAATGATGTTTTAAATAAATTTATAGGAATTTGCTAACTTAGCTGAACCGAAAAGTGTGTACGTAGTAGTTTGTTTTATGCAGGATCAGTCCGCTTTACAACACCAGAAGTGAATTTAAGAATTTAAGATTAAAAACAAAAAAGAGATTCTTTATGTCTGAGTATCGAAATCCCAATAGAAAAAACATATAATAAATCTCAATTTCTCAGAAGATTATCCATCAAATATTTATTTCGTATTTTCCATGTGCCTGTACTTCTACATAATTTATGATTGTTAGCATGTTTGAAAGTTTGATAGCGAGTATGTTATTTCTGGGCTCATTAATTTCTCTTAGAGTATTTGGAAGTTTCCCTATGCTCATGAGAATGAGAACTGTAACCACAGACCAATTACGATACAGAATCTTTCATTTGGAACTGTACGATTACATAGCTTAATCTGTTACCACAATGTGTTAAAGTGCCCTTAATCAGCACATCGCATAAATCAACGACTGTCAAACAATATAATCAAATTGTGGTACTTGAAATTAATCCACTTCTAGTTATCGAATAGAAATAAAAATTTCAACATACGTTTTGTATATAATTCAAATAGTGCAACATCAATTTGTTGTTTTTGAGCTAATCTGATAACATGAAACATAAGCTAAATCTTACTTAATTTTCAAACGACCTGTATAATATTTAGAAGTCAGATTAAATTAAAACTACTAGATTTTAAAGCCTGTTTTTGAATGGAGCACTAAAATACAGTTTTATGTTACGATCACTATATTTTTAATCTCGCGCGTCAATTTCAGTTTGATCTTGGCCTAACCTTTCTGTATGACGTTCATCTAAGTAAACTTTACTGTTCAACACGTCTTGTGTATCTGATACGTCAGCTTTCATTCATTAAGTCGACATCGGCAAATCATCTTCCCTTTTTTTATCACAATGTCTTCAGGCCATATATTGGGTAGATTTCTTGTCTATTCTTCAACATGATTTTACATATAGTTGTAAATCTCATGTACTATCTTACAAAGTACTTATACAAAAACGTACATTAAGTTAGGTTACGGAATAACAGAAATAACAATAAGAAATTGTCTGTCAGCTTTAATATCTATAGGTTTCCTTATACAACAAATATATTCTAGAATTATGGTGACCCTATGGGTTCAAATAGACTATGGTCTATAAGTTATATAATCTCTAATCTACCTAATTTACCAAATCTGTTATTTTCTGAGTGTACGTTTATCTCTAAAGGTACGATGTATTACTCTGTGACATCGAAACCTTAACTCCATATCGCTAAACTGAAAGTTACGAATTACGAGGGTCCGCAAGCTGGCTCAGGGATTTCTTCCTTTTCTCTCATGAAAAAACTCATTACGACTTAATATATAGCTTAAAAAACTTATTTTTTCTGCTACACTCTACAAATTTTCATTCTTAAATTCTTAAGGTACCTATTCATTTTTATACGTATAGTACCCAATTTCGGAAGAAATGGTTTTGAGTGCTGTATTAAAACCCTTATTTGTTTTTAAACTTTATATAAACATTTTTATTTTGTTTGTATATTACTGGATATTATCTATAAAGTAGGAATAGGTTTAAGCAATAGTTAATTCGTAGAATAATCTAAGCATTAATTAGAACTATTATAATAGAAGAATATATTCGAAGCTGGGGATTTCCTTTGACTTTTTGAATTGTCTTAAAAGCCCTAGCACCAAAGTTTCTGTTTGAATATTTTTTATCTAGTAAGGCACTGAAAACTAATTTCCTACTTGTAAAGAAAAATTATAAATTAAACGAACGCAGAAATGTGAATGTTTTTTTTCCCCATTAGATGATACAGATATTCTCTATAGCTTTAAATATCAGTACGACGGAAAGAAGAAATTTTACTGCATTGCCTGTACAATGAGTTGCCAAATTTAAAGTTACAAATCCAAGGATTGACCTTGATCCTCTTCGAATGACGTCACATGTGTATTGAAATGCGCGCATGCGCTTTAAGAATTTGAACCATTTAAAGCGCAGTCGAAGATGAAAAAAATCTATGATAACATTTTTACGAAACAGAGGAGTAGAAGACATAATACTCCACTTCACGGCCTCTCCGTCTATGAATGATTGTTGTTCATTAGATATAAAGATAAAACCCGCGCAGAATTTTTCCACTCCTTCCACCCTTTTAATGTACGAAGCTTATTATTCTCAGAAATAGGTTAAAATTAACTTCCCATTGTCTCTTACATTTAATTATATTGTTTATTAGTTTAACAGAGGTATTCCAAACAAACGCTGGTATTTATTAAGTAAATACATTTTGTTTATTGTTGTATACCATCGCACATCTATACCGTTACCGACTGTCTTTGTACGAGCATATTGTTTCATTCGTCAATAATGTGAAAAATAAGTTTTCCATAAAATCTTGTTTATGGACGCAACACGCTCTTGACCAGTCCATTAACTTCGTATCTCCATCAACGTAATCGCACCCTATAATTAAGGGAATTTTCCCCTATTTACGACATTGACGATGCCGAAATAGATGTCCTTGGCCCTAACGTGAACAAAGATTCTGCCTTGTTTCAACATTGTACGGAATAACTTTCGTTTTAATGATTGTGAGCTTTTGTTATGCTGTAATTATTTAGTACTACCGATAGCAGAATAGGCACTAATATATTTTATGTAAATTATATTTATTGGAAGTCTTATGTAAATCTCTACATATAAAAAACAATAAAGTGTTACTTCATCATATTAATACAACAATTAATTTTCTAAACTTTAATAAAATTTATAAAATGTATGTCCGTCTTACCTACTTAGTATAGTCAGGGCCTTAAAACCCTGAATTTCATTTCATATTTACTTTTATATATATGAAGTTTGTATCAAAAAATTATACCGTAATTGTTGAATTTAACAAACAAAACCTACACAGTCGTAAAAATGATAAACATAGAAAAAAAACAGATATTTCTTTCTATTACAAACATACTAAATACTCACAGAATCCATTTATACACAGACAATATCAATACTCGGTAATAGAAATACTTTCCTCTAAGTGCAAAAATATGATTCGCAACATTACGAGGCACATCGGGGTCCGTACAATTTTCATACAATGTTCGTAGGTCTAGCGATCGTTTATTTGATTACAAATCATTTATGGCCTCCGGCATTTAATGGAGGCCATTAAAAATCTTTAAAGCAATGACATTTCTGTATAAGCAAATCGATTTCTTTAAGTATATTATAAACACTCGAACGTGTCTGCGGGTTAAAGGAAGATACTGCCAAAAGGCCCGGTTTAAAATTCCTTATTTCTGTTACATACTGTATGGAAGATTTGACACCTACCACTCTCGTTTTGGCTGTAAAGAAAAATAATTAGTGATACAGCCACAGAAATAATTCTGATACATGATACTATATATGGAAATTTCCTTATCTACTTAGAATACCCAATACATATATATTGTTTCCCGTTACGAAATACCTATGAGAATATAAATCAAGTTTCTGAATCAAAATTCCACATATGCAAATGCACGATATCGTATGATTGAGTTTCCCTGAATTTAGTCATGTTAATTTTGCCCGTAGAATATTGAAATCCTTTAAGACAATGCACCAGAATTTAATAATAACCCTCATATTGTTGTTGTTATTAACATTTAGTTGCCATCTTAAGAAACAAAAAACAAATTACGATTATGTATCAGTAGGTATCTTATTATGACTCATTGTTTAGTGTCCAAACTTCGTATCCTCTCTCATCAGAGATAAACTGTAGACATTTATTTATAGATATTATTTATTCTTGCTAGATTTCTAATAATATAATATAATAAGTATAGCTAATCTTTTAAACGAATATTCAATTTATGAGTAAACATATGATGATACTGTTTTAAATATTTGCAAATGCCAAGGTTTGTTTTGGTTATTTTAAAATATTTTACAACTTAACCTTGGTTAGCCTTTATTATAAGTAATTCTTCTAATTGGCGATCGATACAGCAAGGCCGAACCATGGAAGGAATGAATAATATATTTACTGTTATGGTAATACATAGTGGGTATAGTTTATATTGATTATTTAGATAGACCTTTTTTTGAGAAAGCATTAAGTATATCTGATACATGCATAATTGATAGATGTCACTGTCTCTGAAGTTTACTAAAAAAATTGCTGATACTTCTCATACTCTCAAAACATATGATTGTCAGCCTTTGGCAGCATAGCTCCAACATGATTCAACTACTTATGATGCGGATTTTTTGTTTTATAACTGCTTTTACCAAGATTTTTTTTCAATTCATAAAGATCGTTTAGGCGTTTGATAATTTATTGCGTGTAGTTTCTTGAAATTTTGATATCCTATGTTATTAAAAATATTTATTAATTACTAACATATAAGTAATCAACTTGAAGATTTGAATTTTTAAACTGCTAATTGTCCTGCCACAAGACAAAATTGTATGTAACGAAAACACACTTTTGAATCATGTTCATTATTTCTATTTAATCAAGTTAGAAATTTTTTCATAATGTATTAACACAAAGGATATAAATATAGGCCTATTTGTTTAATTTAGTGTTTTTGAATTGGTATTGTAAATGAAAAATATTTATTTCAAATTCATTATTGGATTTTGGTCCTTCGACACTAAAAAGATTACCTTTTCGTTTCCCAATTCGTTCATTTAAATTGTTCCCTTGTTTATGAAGGAATTTTCTTCGACATCGCTGCATCGTTTATTAAGCTTTCAAAAAGCCTCTTATAGAAATCGGCTTGTAAAGTAAAACCACAGACAGGGTCGTCAAATGAGGGAATCGTTTGATTTAGTTTCTCTATAATACACCGTAATAAAATGAAAGAAGGTTGACTTTAGAATAACACAGGATTTAACATTTTAGCCAGAGCTAGAGAGAATGTTCTAGGTTCGTTGAGTAATTGTGCTTTCAACTTGAGACTAAATGCATCTTCTGAGTTGCAACTAATGGATGTTTTGATAGTGTTCTCACAGAGTTAGGAGGCCTGATGAACTCTTTGTGTCAGCTATTCACAGAATCCAATCAATTTATTCACTGTTTTATATACAATACGTGAGCGTCATATAATTTTATTGAATAAAGCTAGTAACTCTATGCTATTTTGTACAAATTGCTAACATATTAAAATGATTTATCACTTCTACAGATTGGAAGGAGAATTATTTTTATAAGGACAAAGTTTTGATGGTCCTATAATCGTAAATATAATGAAAGTTGACATTTTAGAAATTACAGTAAGTAGAAAGAACATATTTTGTCATTTGATCTCTTACTCAATTCATTAGTTCGGACAAAAAGGCCATATGTAGAAAACATGAAATTGACAGCTTAATAAGAATAATTAAACCACGTATTCAGAAGACAATTAATGTGTATATAAAAAGAATGTATACAAGATTTATTACTTACGAAACAACTTGAGGGACTTCAGTTCCCACTTTGCTTTCAGCGTTGCCATCTGTAGGTACTTGGTTCCGAATGGTGACACCAAATAGAAAATACTTCCCTGAAGACAAAAAGGTTTTTTATGTGACTGACCCGGAAGTAGGGTAACATGCTTTTACTCGAAGGTTACTAGTTGTATCGTCAAGATTCTACATCATTTGAATTCGATGTATTTGAAATTTAAACGTACTCTGACATATAATTTGGTAACGTTTCTTTCTTTCGTTATTTTACACTTAGATTATTCTTAATAAGGATTTAATATTCTTTATCCACGATTAATTTTCCTCAACAAAGGTTTACTTTAGATAACGAAAACGATAATGCGCACCCAACCTTTTTATAATGACTTGGAAATATTTTATATTTTTCATATAATTTTGGGTATATTGCAATTTTTCAGAACAACATTAGTTTTCTAACACCGTGGGGATTGCTTAAGCATTAAATGTAAATAATTAATATAGCTTCCACCGTGCTTAGAGGTATGGAACTTATATTTTTTTATTTATTATGTCAACAATAGCACACGATATGTTTCCCACCAACAAAAAATATGTGGTACCGATACTTTTTAATTAAGAAATTGTTGTGATTTCAGTTGATTTGATTTGATTTAATTTTTGATAGAAATTGTTTTAATTTATTTTAAGTTATTATATCCGCTATACCCGAAACCCAGAAACCGAATTCCACTGGGGTCATGTCTTCACACCAAATTTTAAGAATAGCAAATGTAAGTAAAGAATTATAAAAAAGCTATCCGAATCTGAATTACCTAGCTTAGACGATAAAAAAGACTAATCCAAAATAATAATTTTATTCCACTTTTTCTCTATTCAAGGAATAGACCCTTTATCCTATATGTTATAAACTCGTGTGTATACAACGAACCTTTGGATTTTTATTTGTATATAATCGACAATACCATTAAGTTCAACGCTTCAGCAACATAGTTACTACAAATAAGATTGTATTGTACTCAATATAAACAGATCTATGAATTCATTTCTATATAATAGATTTGAGTTATCAAATATATCGAAAAGCAAGAGACGATTTCAATTTTGTATCTTATATGTCTGGTATAAAGTTCAAATTGCAATAAATGAGTTATCATACAATCGTATTGTAAGGAATCGTTTATGCCATAAAGAAAGTATTTGCCGTGGGTTATGGAATTTCGATCTTTTTAGTGTACTCCCAAATGGCTCTTATTATTGAAGGATTAACCCTTGACCGTTTGATTTCTCATACACGCATTCAAGATTTGATTCCTTGTATTCGTATTAGATTGACTGTCTTTGTGGATCAGCGGCATTGTGTTTAGTACCAAAAACAGCGCTTAGAAGGTGTAGATGCAAAAGCGCGTTTCGACTTTAGTCTATTAAATTTCGAATACTCAAAATCAAACTAAATAAGGTTGCCAACGGCCCGTAATTTAATAATCTTTTAATGATTTCATATCTTAGTTATATCTTAAGACCTGCAATGCAACCATATCCAAGGGCGACAGCAACAGCTTACCACCATGTGAAACTCATGCTTGTTCGCTTCTCGATTCCAGAAAAAATAATAATGAGACAGAAAGCTGTTTCTTCTTAATTACATTAATGCCGGAAAAATAATTATACTCTTAGCAGAATACGACTGTATTAGTAGTGAGAAGATTCCAAAAAAACATCGTAACTGTTGGTAAGGTCTTTTTGATAAACGAGGTATCATTACATTTTTTATTATAGATAGAATAAAATGTTAGAGATATGTTCTAGTATGTACTTTTTATGGTTTATAGCACAAAACACGAATTGAATTACAGCATTTCGCGATGTAAATAAATAGATATTGTTAAGCTACACTTTATATCTGGAAAAAAATTCAATAAGAACAAAAGGGGGAAACCAAGTATACAATAAACAATTATAGAATTCCTGTGTATTAAATCATGTTAGTAGTCCATATAAATATATGGTTTTTTAAATTTAAATTCATTTTCTTTTCTTATTAGTATCTGTAGAATTTTTGATTCAAGACGTCTTTTGTAAAGGAAATCATTGCTTTTTAATTGTAAATCATAGGCCTAAGCTCAAGGTTGCATATAATTATTTTAATTTGCTTGTTATAAAATCACTCCGTTCTACCCTTAACACGTGCGTAATAACACGCAATATAAAAATATTTATATCATGCAGGTTTTGATACTTAAAAAACAAATGGATTTAAAAATAAACATCTATTATTATTGTCTACTGGTCGTGGCCCACGAGACAAAAGGCTTCTTTCATTTCTCTCACTTCTTATAGTAGTCTCAAGTTTGCTTAATATTACTTTCCATTATATAAAACACCCATTTTCACTTAATTTATTTCTTATTCTAAAGTTCAGACTAGAAGATGTCTATTAGCGCGTATTACTTATAATATTATTGCATATTATATAATACTTAACTTCTTAATTTTTCTAATACGTAATTACAGCAACAATCATTATATCGATGCGGAATACCGAGCATCTAAAATGCTTTAAATATATTAACACTAGCTGACCCCGCAAACGTCGTTTTGCCACATAATAATAGGGGTTGACTGTAGAGGGGTGAAAATTGGGGGTT
>JAOSYY010001996.1:0-36877 GCA_025727935.1 Hebomoia glaucippe
GATTCTCAGGCCTACTGAATAACTATATAAATTTTCATAAGGTTCGGTCGAGCCGTTTCGGAGGAGTTCGATTACGCCTCCGTGACACGAGAATTTTATATATTAGATTTTATTTGTAATACATTATAAGGATTTGTCTATGTTACTTCTATACCATATATTTATTGTACTGTGTATTTATTTTTATCTGTCTGTTATTTTTCCTTAGTTTCAAAATAAAAATAATATCTTAAAATCTTGGCTTAAAACTGACTTCGAAGATTGCTTAGTAGATTTTGTCGAAGTTAATGAGATCATGTTAAAGACGAGAGTGTTTGAATATTTTAGGACAGACGTGATAACAAACACAGCCCAGTACAACGCGCGGGTTATCAATCTTGCCTGTGCCGATGTCACAAGTCCGACTTAAAATGACCTACTCTAATTAATATTCCTTAAAATAAGTTGTTAATACCAGGGTTAAGTATAAGTTTTTAAAGGATGACTAGGTGACCCAACAAACGCAACGCCACATAGCTTATCAAAGACAAACGTACTTCCAATTCAAATAGAAAATTCAATTAACAGTCAAATTATTTGAAAATTTCTAAAATGGCGATTTCTATGTGGAAGCCGAGTGTCAGATGAAAACAAATTAACGACCAGTTGTATTTACCAAATATAAAAAATATAATCATTAAAATCCATCAAGCTGTTTCGGATAAATGCACACACAAACGCCGTGTTTTTCTACAACATAAGATATTAGTACTTATTTTTTCGGAAATCTATATAACGTTATAAAATAATAAATATTAGAGAAATGTATAGTTATTCTACATGGCAAATGATATGTATGGAGCTAAAAATATTTTTCCGGCCTTGTACCCATTTAAGTGCCCCCAATTCAAACAAAACAAAATATAAAGCCCAAAAGGAATAAAAAATAATGTTATTTTTTTCAGTAATCCATATAATTATTTCAAATATAACAAAACGGTCAGAATATCAATAAAATTCATTTCTTAATAATTTATTCAGTCACTGTTCAAAGGTAAGAAAGTAAAACTGACCTCAAAACACACATGTTTCATGATGTTAAATCGTATAACAAACTACGTATAAAAATCATTTCATTTTGCGTACATTTTGTTTAACTATTTTCTACTATCATTGAAAAAAGCGAGCGTGAAATGTTAAGTGATGGAAAATGGGTCACAGTTTTCTCTCATTCCCTTTGTGAAGCCATCTCAAAGAAAACTCATGGATTGAGTGACGCAACGAAAGCGACAACTTTTCATATTTTAAAACATATTTTCCTCAAAATGAAACGATATGAAAAATTATAAAAAAGCATATATTTTACGAAAAATGTTAGCTAAATTAAGAGTGTTGTTCTGATCGAATGGAGAATGTGGCCACCACAATTCTGTCTCTTTTCTATCTCAGTCCTGTACAGCGATTTTTCTGTTATCTCACCAACAATGTAACCTTAAACTTGCGTGCTCATAATCCTTATAACTATGGACCGTAGGAAAAATTTAGGTCGAAATTATTACTAGATATATTTATATGAATCACTGTTTTTTCTGTATTATTTTTAATTAACGTAACTTATATCCTAAAATCTAGAGATATTTAAAAAAAAACGTTATCATTCTAAAATTGCATTATTTATGAATTTTGCTTTTACATCGCCAATGAGTGAAATGTGACGTCACGTTAACCCAACTTAAATGTTTGCAAGAACAAAGCAGTGTTATCAAAGTTTTGTTTAATTTTATCACCCAAAATAGTGTTAGATGATAACTTTAACGTCAAGGTTGATAATATTTCCTTGACCTGATTCTTGCACAATTAATACGAGCTAAATTCCCGTGCCAAGAAAAAAGTTCAGACGGATAAGTAAAAAATTAAATGAAGGCGAAGTTATTATTATTCTTTTTGAAATTAAATGTTTAATTTCGACACAATTTCTAAACCTTATATTTTTATAGCGTATATATATATATCTAAAGTCCACATTTGTATATACAGGATGTTTGAGGACTGCTCCCGAAAACGAAGACAGGTGATAGTATTAATGACATCTTTGATGAAGGGAAGGAATAAAATTCGATCTTGACTAAAAAAAATTTTAAAACGTTTTTTTAACTTTATTTCGCTCCATTATTTTAATACAGCTGTTTTTGTTATCATGCTTCATTGCTGGTTGTTTTTTTTAGTAAAGTAATGTATTTTTATGAAACTATCGTTTCATTTAGCTGTACTTACAAGATGGAGCGTAAATAATTTTGAACAGTGTTAAAAATATTTCTTATTTTATTCAGGATCGATTTTTTTCCGTCCCTTTATCAAAGGTGTCATTAGTACTATCACCAGTCTTCGTTTTCGGGAGCAGTCCCCAAACATTCAGTATAGTAATATTCTACTGAACTTACGGTTTTCCTATAGAAAAATGTGAATAATTTCAGATCGAATCACTGAACAATGGGCGTAACAAATCAATATTTTGCAAGAGGATCAGTGAAGTTGAGGATATTTTGGAGTGGTGGCAACTACAGGAGCTAACGAACTCTCCTAGAAGACGAAGACACGCAACGTTTACTCCGAGAGGAAGGTATCGGGGTCAGACTCAATCACAGTACTTGGCGATTGACAGGGGAAATGGTAAAGATGAGGGAAAAGCAGAAGCCCAATCCGCAGCTGATTCATCAAGAGCAAGCGTCAGTAAGTATATATTCAAGTTGTGTACAAACATATTTCCAAGTGAATATCACTTTACTAATAGTAAGCGCTAAAGACCCTTGGCCCAGACGAGCACCAATCTGTAATCCCTCTTAATTTGTACTTTTATCAATAAAGTACCCTAATAAATAAATTTAAAAAGTCGCCTTGTTATGACAAACATTATATATTTTGGACATTTGATATTTCAAAAGAGTAGCATTTTCCTATTACATAAATATGAAAAATATATGATATTTATAATAGAACGACAATTAGTAAAATTGTAGTGTCTGTTTCGGCTAAACTCCGTTACAGTTGGACCAATTGTGAAACCTATTTTTTAAAAATTGGCCTACCGATATAGTCATGGAATTTCATCATGACCAGCTTAATATTATTGTAGGTGTTCGCAGCCGACAGGGTTTTTATTTATATGCATATCCTTTTCACTAGGTGGCAACAGTGGGATGGGTCAAGCACAAAGCCAATCAATATACGATCCAAATTGTGACGACTGCTACGGTAAGTCGGAACAAGAAGTTGAAAGTTTACGACGCCGACCTGGCAGTACCAATGGCATCGGAGGGCCCAATTGGTCTGGCCATGGGCCAGGCTACTCCTCACGTTTTCCTGGAGGTGGAGGGTACCCTGGACAATCGCCGGATTCTATATACGGTCCAAGTCAAACTAGTTTAGCCGACTCTGAAAAACCATTTGACTCGTATGGACCAGGCGGTAAATTTGGATCGGGGCCTAATAACGGCCACGGTTCTAGAGGAGGTTATGGCCCAGGCGCAGATAATGGTGGGTACGGACCTGGCGCATACAATACTGGAAGCTATCGTCCTGGTGGGACAGGCACAGAATACCCAGGTTCACGCAGTAACGAACCAGGCAAAGCTCTTCAACCTGGACAGAATCAGCTCAGTGGACCTGGCTATAGTAATAATGGCTATCCTTCCACAGGCTTACTTGATAGATCAGGTAGACCTTCCAACCCAAGTTTACCAAATGTTAATCGAGGGTCGGGTACGGATTACAGTCCAACCCAACAAGGCTATATACCTGGTCAAAATAGTGCGCATGGTTCTTTGCCACAGGGTTCTGGGTCATATCCAAATCAAGGTGGAATATTTAGTCCAGGACAAAATACGAATGTCGGATATACTCCAGGTTATAATGGCTTTCGCCCAGGACAAGCTGGTTCTAACGGAAACAATAATTTAGGGCAACAACCGAGTGGAATTTATAACGGACATAGACCAAACGCAGGTCAAAATGGACCATATTATAATCCTGGTCAAAGTGGATCTGATAGAAGTTATACTCCAGGTACGGGTAATAATTACGAACCTAATGGCGCCTCGTTACCTCCTGGTCAGTTAAGAGCTCCGGGTAGCGGAACATATGGCCCAGGGAATTCATATAGCGGAATTAATGGACCAATTCATGACAATGGGCAAACAACGCCTGGCCAGTCTCCAACAGGTATTGTAAAATATGGTTCAAATGGATCTCCAAGTGGAAGTAATAACCCAGGATCGATAGGTTCGATTTTGCCTAATCAACAAAATCACGCTAGTTGGCCAGGTTCAGGCGTATATCGGGCACCTGATGGTACTAACTATATTTGCTGTGTCGTGCCAGGACAGACTGGATTACAAACAAATTATAGACAAGGTGCTCCAGAAATAGGCGGAGGGCCAAATAATCTATTAGCTCCAGGGCCACATTACGGAGCAGATAAACTAGGGTTGGATGGTGGGCCAGGACAATATGGCCCTGGAGGAGTAACTAGTACAGGACCAGGAGGGCAAGTAGGGCAGTATAGTCCTGGAAGAATACCTGGCACAGATACAAGTGGAACTCCTGGACATTATGGTCCTGGTGGTGTTTCTGGTACAGTAACAGGAGGACCGGGACGCCAATATAGTCCTGGTGGAATATCTGGTTCAGGAGCGGGTGGACCAGAGGCACAATATGGTCCTGGGGGAGTATCTGGGCCAGGAACAGGTGGGCCGATAGGACAGTACGGCCCTGGAGGAGTACTTGGTACAGGATCTAGTGGACCAGGAGGGCAACATGGTCCTGGTGGAGTAATTGGATCAGGAACCGGTGGACCAGGTGGACAATATGGTCCTGGAAGTGGAGCTGTTTTAGGAACAGGTGGACTAGGAGGACAGTTCGGCCCCGGCGCAGTAACTGGTTCAGGACCAGGAGGACAGTATGGTCCAGGTGGCGTAATAGGTTCAGGAACGGCTGCGCCAGGACAATATGGCCCTGGTAGCGGAATCGGTACAGGATCAAGTGGTCCAGTAGGACAGTATGGCACAGATGGGGTATCTGGTTTAGGAACAGGTGGACTAGGAGGGCAGTATGGTCCTGGCGGTGGAGTTGGTTCAGGAACAGGTGGACAGTATAGTCCAGTTGGTGGAATTAGTTCAGGAACTAGTGGGCCGGGACAATATGGGCCTGGAGGAGGAATTGGAAGTGGCACAGACGGTCCAAGAGGTCAATATAGCCCCGGAAGTGGTATTGGTTCAGAAACGGGTGGGCCAGGAGGACCATACGGTCATGGTAGTGGAGTTAATACAGGAGCAGGCGGGCCGGAGGCTGGAGGCCCAGGTGGTCAGTATGGTCCTGGTGGATTATCTGGTTCAGGAACAGGTGGTCCCGGAGGGCAGTATGGACCTGGAAGTGGAATTGGGTCAGGAACGAGTGGACCCGGTGGACAATATAGTCCCGGAAGTGGAGTCAGTTCAGTAGGTGGTGGGCCAGGGCAATATGGCCCGGGAGATGGACTTGGTTCAAAGGCTGGAGGCCTAGGTGGTCAGTATGGTCCTGGTGGATTATCTGGTTCAGGAAGAGGTGGTCCCGGAGGGCAGTATGGACCTGGAAGTGGAATAGGGTCAGGAACAAGTGGACCCGGTGGACAGTATAGTCCCGGAAGTGGAGTCAATCCAGTAGGTGGCGGGCCAGGGCAATATGGTCCTGGAGGTGGACTTGGTTCAAGTACTGGCGGACCAGGAAGTCAGTATGGTCCTGCTGGAGTATCTGGTACAGGAACGAGTGGTCCTGGCCCACTTGGTACACAATATGGCCCTGGAGGTATAACTGGTTCAGGAACTAGTGGACCAGGACAATATAGCCCTGGAGGTGGTATCGGAACAGATACAGATGGACCAGGAAGGCAATATGGCCCCGGAAGTGGATCAGTAGCGGGTGGGCCGGGAGGACAATACGGTAATAGAGGTGGAGTCGGTACAGGATTAGGTGGTCCAGGAGGCCAATACAGTCCTGGAGGCGTAACTGGTTCAGGGACGGATGGGCAGGGAGGACGATATGGCCCCGGAGGAGGAGTTGGGCCAGGACAATATGGCCCTGGAAGTGGACAGGGTGGCCTGTATGGCCCCGGTGGTGAAACAACTTCAGGAACAGGTGGACCAGGAGGAGTATATGGTGCAAATAATGGAGGGGATAGATATCCATATTATCCGGGTCAATATGGGGTAAGGTAATGAGTGATTTATGTATTTTTTTCTTTAAACACACGACTTATCAAAGCTTTTATATTTTTTAGGTTGGAGGGACAAACAATAACTATAACGGTAAGATTGATTTATTATAATATATTTACCTTACTTTAATTTCATTATTAAAAACCTAATTTATTATCATGTTGTAAATTGCAGGTGTCCCACAAAATTATGTCGATCCCAATTCAATTATTGATGGTGATGATTCCGAAGCAGAAGCTGTGGTATCACAGGCTGCCAATGGAACATCGGCAAGTGCGTCTTCAAAGGGAGGAAATGACAAGGGCCGAGCTCAGACTCATGTGGAAGGTACTTACACAGGAAGCGGCTCCTTCCAAGCGGAAGCCCAAATAGCGGGAGAAAACAAAGAAGCTGAAAGCGCAGTAAGCGGTGGAAAAAAGGGAGCATCGAGTTCGGCAACTGGAAGTGGTCGGAACAACAAATCTCAAGCAAGTGTACAATTAGGTTCAGAAACTGGAGCAGTGCAGACAAACTCCCAAAGTAGTGGAACGCTCCACTCTTCAAACTCACAAGTACAAGGCAGTGTTAAGGGCGGTATGGCTGATGCTCAAGCGCGAGGACCAGGAAGTACATCGTCGCAAGCCCAAATTGGATTTACTCCGTACAAAGACGGCGACAAGGCCAAACACGATCTCCAAAAGACTCCATTTGTCGGTGGTGGAATAGCTTCTGCTCAATCTAGCGGGCGCACTGGTCAATCACAGTCACAACTTCATGGTACATTCAAATATGGCATAACATATAATGGTGCAGCTCAATCTGGAGCGAGCATTGACAAAGATGCAGTTTTCCCGAATAGACTATCATTTGATAAAATAGACGTCTTTGATGATAAAGACAAGAATATAAATGTAGATCTTACCGAAACACCACCGCAGACTGAAACCGAAAATATATCCGATATCTTACCTGAAATTACAACTGAAGAGCAAAAGGAAGAAGAACAAGTAAAATCTACTGAAAAGGCTTCCGAGGAAACACTGAATAATTCGGAGAGTAGTTACGATGTCCATCAAGACACTGATCGTCATAATTATGAAACATCATCCTCAATACCAACTGTAACAGACAACAGACGATCGTTCCCTAATGTTTATAAAGGGAATGGAGCCGAATACGAATACACGACAGACAAGGATGAAAACGATGATTACGATCCCGAAAGCGGTTTCATACCGGATGGGCCTGAAGGAGACCAAGGAGCCGAATATTCTAATTACGACGAATTCGCACGAGGCGATGCGCAGACACATCAAGCAATTCAAAACCCCAGTAGAAAAGAAGTAGATGTACAACAAACTACAGGTGGCAACACTCAGCACATTCTTCTGGGCTCATTGAACAAACACGACGCAGAAATTACGCAGAAGAGCTCGGAAAGACCTGATGAGAAAAGAGTTTACCAGCCTGGTGAACGAGTGCCCGGAACTGGAGGTTACACAATACCTATAGGATTTACAGGAAGTGTGAAATCTGTCGCATCTAAAGACAAAACCTACGTAGTTGGCTCAAGGGATTCTCCATCACAGGCGCAAACGGTCGCTCTCAGTCCAGGGTCAGGGAAAGTTAGATATTCGTACCCATCGGGTTACGGTAAATATGTTCATCCAACCAAGCTACGATCACTGCCCAGTAAACGGGATGATGATAGATATGTCTCCGTTTCAAAATCGGTGACCCGTGCGTTAGATAACGACGACAATATCAGAAAACAATACTCGCACACTTACTATACGAAGTCGTCGTCGTGTGGGTACTTCACATTTACGTGTACAATGGTAAGCAGTGCTGAAGGCAAGAAAAAGGTATGCAAGCCAAAAATTCCAACGAATCCCGATGGCTCGCGTATTAGATGTTAAAGGTTTAACTATATTTAGGAGTAAACGTTAGTATTTTAAAATTTATGCATAATTTAGACTAATTGTAAATGTAAATAATTGTATATTAAAAACGAATAAAATAATTTTACCTTTTGTCTTTTTCGAAACAATTAGTATAGAATTACGATGACCAACAAACAGAAACGTGTACTGTTTCTCAAATTTTACAATGAGTAGACTCAAACAGCAAGTCGATTTCATACTTTAGATGTATTTTAAATTAAAAACAAATTCGATTCCATGCAATATTTATTGAATCCCTTTGATAGAGTACTTTTAAAATATCGAGACACGATGACAATGATATATTTACCTGATTTTGTACATATTAATACAACATTACATTTTTAACACCGATATAATATTTTATTATCTATTGATTTAAACAATTCAAGTGGTACAATTTAAGACTCGAAAAAATTATTATAATACAACGCAAACATTTATAATATAAAATAAATGAGTAATTGCATCATAAACAGTTCAAAGTTTATTTAAACGAATTTTGTATAAAATTTTTGAAGTGCAAAAAATCCTAAGAAATTTAGATTAAAATATATTGTTGCACTGCGACGTAAGATTATTAAACAGGTATATGACAAATGTATCAAGTACAACTGTTACGCAATTAGAGAATAGAATATCTTGAAAAATTCATAAAATTTCATGTACAATAGTCATTAATAAAAGACAGGATAAACATCACATTAATAAAATCCGCATAATACTCAAGGAACACGTAAGATAATTTTTTTATTTTTATATTATATCCTAATATAATTTACGGACTACATGATAATAATCTCTATACATTTATATGTTTCAATATAGATCTGTGACATTAAGTTTTAGAGAGCTAACAACTATCGCCCGTTGCAACGCCATTCACATTTCCACGATTGTTCCTTGGAATGTAATAAAATTAAGTACAATATAATCACACGTATGAGCGTGACCAAAGGCGGCCTAAGGCTATATCTATCAATACTGAGTTATGGCAAAACAATTACAAACTAAACGACAAATATCACAACACATAATCGTTGATCTTATTTAATTTATAGAACACTAAACGATAATTTATAGTTAATATTAGGCACGTCGCACACAAAAATGTTGTTATCGATAAACATCACGATAAATATATTGTTTTATCATAAAATCCGATTCATACACAACATTTACACAACGGAGAATCCTTTAAGCAGTATTACAAAAAAATTTGAAAATACAGAAAAAAAGTCGTTAGTTATAACGTGACGAAGACAAGTAGGGATTTATCGACAATATTATTGTGTCCGACGAGCTATACGCGTTTAAATAAAAACTGGGCGCCAAAACTTATGAAACAGTTTCACTAATGATGTGCTCACCATCTTTTATTCTGAATACTCCACAATTTTCCATTAAGGATTCCTCCGCCGAAAATCTACCGGAAAATCTAAGTGTCGGAATAACTTTATGTGGAATTTTTAACAAATTAAATAAAACGTATGGCCAGCGAAAATATCTCAAGCGAATAAATAAAATGATATAAAAATCAGTCTTTTAATGGAATGTTAAATCATACTTATAAGTAACGTAATTTGGACTCATTTTCTAATTAAGTACAAAAATAGCCGCCTTCGTTTGTATTTCAGAGAAATCCTGAGTATTAAAATTATTGTTATGAAAGAAATAACATTTCAAAACATTAATAATTATAAATAAAATAAAATCATGCAAGCTGAATAAAAAACTACTATCCATAAAAATACTAAAACAAAAAATAATAAAATATATGAAACTATTTAAGTTTCCTGATTATTCGAACAACAAACTTGGTGGGGATGTAGATTTAAGCTTAAAGCTAAAAACAAACCAATTTCTTAAAAAAAAAAACACCGATGATTGAATTTTATAAAAAAAAATCAAATTCGATATTTTCTAACAAATGCAACCAACTCCTTCTTAGGCAATTTACCGGCCGATAACGGAAACACTTTCCGCTTTTTGCAAGTTATCGAAGCGTTTAAAAGAGAAATGAAACAACTATTCGCAAAAAACTTAAACTGATAAATGAGCAGTTTCACATTCCTAAAACTACTGAGTATCGCTTTTAAAATGTAGGTTTCGAGAGCACCTGATAGATATGTCTTTGCTGTACGCAAATGGCAGTGTCCGATACAAACGATAGTTTGTGCTTAAAATATCGCGTCTGCGGCGTTCGTGACACAGGTAACTGAAATAGTTCACATTAATAAAACCGAAAATAATAATATTAAGGTCTTTTGACATAAATTTCATAGGACGAACATAAGTCCCACCTATTAATAGAGATGCGAAGTTTTCATTCCCACCAACACTACTAATTGTATAAGACGCCATCTATTGGAGATTCATGAAAGCTAACCGCAGACGCGTAAACGGTTGTCATAACTAAATACGGTGATCTTATGAATACATATTACACTATTAAAACCATGCACACGCAATTACACACAAAACATCACACTTTTCCGTATAAAAATGAGATCACTTAAAGACATTAAATATGTCAATCAATCCGTTATATTACAATGGAATATAACAGAAAGAGACGTAAACTTTATTAAAGGCTTCCGTTCAGATTTTAAATCTAGTTTTTAGACACATTACAACTTATTACTCGCGTTCTTTTTTGGAATACGGGCCTTAGAGAATATAGAAATAACCCTATTTTAACTTATATGTAAACGTAGATTTGACAATACTTTGTACTTCAAATATTTTTTTAAGTTATCTTCCAAGGACCGTATCCACATACGCGGATGTAAAGTTGACGAGTCTCGCTTGAGTACGCGATTCATAATAAATCTGAATTAGCTACTGTAAAATTTTGAGATTCATAAAATGGCAATTATTAAATACTGTTACGAGGAACTTAGTTAGGGATGGCCTCAATAATGTAATGACTTGCCATAAATGTACGTTTTACAGTTTACCAATATTCGGATATAATCTTAGCAAAAAAACGTAGAAACATGCCCGTAAATCATTATCTCTAGTTGGGAGACCGTATTAATTTAAACTATACATATATATATGTTTAATCTAGTTCAAATTCCATTCAATACTGTACGACTCACTCGATAATATAATTTCTTACATTTAATATTTTATTGAGTGCCTATTACCGTTTCAAATCTTAGTTGCGACGTTTCTAAGGAATTTATGATCGGTCATTAAAAATCTGAAACTAGCCAATTATTTACATATAAGGAATACATGAACATACTGAAACTAAAGAGAAGATAAAAAAATGTAAACAAATGTTCAGGGGTTAAAAACATTTTTCTTTATAAGTTAATAATTTAAAAAGATCAATGTATTCAGCGATAAAGAGTAACAAATCGCTCTCCTACACCACGCGACATTACAACAGCCATTTTCTTAGCGAGAAAAAGAACTGAGATATCAATAATTCATTGTAGTATGATGACTCGGTTAAAGTCAGTATGTTCACATTCCTTATTACGTCTCACTGGCTCCACCAAAGATGATGACCATTTAATAACGTGTCTAATATAGATTTCTAATATTTATATTTACATAATAAATATATTATAAGACCTTACAGATTGAACATTTCTATTTTTGTAAGCCCTCATTAAAATTCTACCAACACAAACGATTAATTTAAATTTCTCGAATATAATCTTTTGGCAGAATATCATCGACTCGTACAATAAAAATATCCAATAATCCTATTAACAGAATTAGGTACAGCGATTCATTACTCTACAAAATATTACAATACCTACATAATCTAAATATTTTATAATTAATATTGATTGTAAGTATGTACTTATACTGTATAATATATTGTTTTAAAATTTTGAAAAACGAAACACCGTTCGAGGACCAGCCTTTTAAAATAATATTATAGAACATTCTTTATACAGGTAGTTTTTTATATACCATTATAATATGAAATTTATTTCCATGATCAACTTCCGTATAAGTTTCTAATTAAGTCTAACATGAGGGCAGAAAAGTTGGTCTATAACATAATTATATATGATTAGTATATTTAAGTGAACTATATAAAAAATTCAGTGGAAATTAAATTGTTTAATACTTTGAGGTAAAATTCATATTATATAAAAAAATATTAAATTGATTTATGCTCCACAAAATAAGTGTAAATAGCTATTTCATAATCATTTAAGGTGGATTTTACTATTAATAGAGAAATACTCAGAATATATATCCTAATGAATCTCGCAAACTCTAGCGTTAAGTGTACCTTAAGAGCCTTCATAAAATCGTTTTTATTTCATTTAATTATCTAAAACTTTAATAAGTAAACTCTCAGATGGTAATCGGTTGTGGGATTACTATTATAAATGTATGTAATTAACAAATATGGTAAAAGTGGGTATATTTGTCAGTACGATCCCAATCTTTAGATGAGCAGTAATTATGTACTTATCAATTATCTATACACTGGTAAGTTTGTAAAATGGCTTCAACGATTAAAATAAATTAAAATGTTTTTAAAAATATCTTAGAATGAACAAAATGGAATGTCGTTTCTTTAAAACCGGGGCAATATTACTTCGATAAAATAAAAAAGTGTACAACTTTGTTTCGCTGAATATTTTAGATCGACCGATTGAAGCGAGACTAACTCGAGACTACATATTTTAACAAAAAAAATTGATAAACGCGGCCCGTTTCAGAGTTTATACCTTCGAGACATAGACACAGTCGTCTTCCTTTTCACATCAAAAGCGGCGTTAGTATACTTTTGTTACGGTGTGTGAAAAGGATGACAATATGCGAGTGAGTGGCCTATGTGACGCTGTGGGCGTGTCCACGCAGTACGCGTTCCACCAATAGCTCACGACGACCACAATGATCATTCGGGCGTTGCACTTAACACGGTCTTTGCAGTCGCGGCGAAAACGTCACTGATGACGTCACTGTTTTCACTCACGTCGAGCTTACGAACTTACAACGAGCAACGAACGCCCGCAAATAAGTGTAATGAGGACATCCGCGACCGTGTGATGAAAAACAGTTAGTGAAACACGCCCTTAGTGACCGTTGTTTATGAGCTGCGTGAAAGCGACCGACACGCAGAAGATGGGCTGATCTTATGTGCCTCCGCGCAATCGCTTCAGCCGCTCCTTCTCCAGCTGATCGCAGGGCGGCTCCCGATCGAAGGAAGTCAACTCCAATCCTGGAAAACGATTAGACGTCCTTTAAAAACATGAAATATGTAATGGCCCTTCATGAAGCACTACCATAATATATAACTTCACTTGCAGCTTCGCTCTCGTTTATGTCGATTTTGTCAATCTTTTCTGGGTGTTGATAAATTAAATAAATTCATTAATTGTACAGACACTTGGTTTCTATTAATTCTCTCATATATTTATTTTCTCAATTAGGTTTTTTTTATAAAATAGATATAAAAGTAAAATACGAAAATAAAATTAGTATAAAAAACCTAATCTGGAAAACCACCAGAAGCCGAGCTTGGCCCAAGCTACCGATGCCTAGGGCCGCAGAGAAATAAACCTTCTGACAATACGTGCTGTGTCCAGGAGTACTGCCTTTTGCATCTGTTCCTTGATCCAACTATCTAGCGAGAGACTTTTTAGATGTTTTATATGTATTATAAATATTCAATGATATACACAATGTTATAAAATAAATTTCAGCCCAGCGTTTCACCCATATTTAGCGTGGTCCCGGTTGTGCCGGAAATCGAAAGTAAAATGGTTACCTCGTTCAGTGAGCGTGCTCCGTTCTGTGAGGAAGGCGGTGGCGGGCACGTGGTGGGGCGCAGGCGGAGGCGCCGGCGCCGCCCCCTCGCCGCAGAGCCGCCGCGCGGCCAGCTGTGCGCACACGTGTCGCGCGAGCAACGTACACTTGGAGAAGTTTATACGGTTCCCAGACAGCCTGAAACCGAGTGAAAACTATCTAAAAAAAAAACAAATATTATTCGACAATTGAACTAAAATATACTTTTCTTAATATTCTTATAGATCTCAAACTTCTTTTGATGAGTGAAATTGAAAAGAAGGCTATTTTGATGCCTAGCGTGATTTTGTCAAGGACTCAAAATTATTTAAATATTGTTCATACTTGTTGGGTGAACCCTGGTTGGCGAAGTGCAAGTCCCGGCACGTGACTGATAACAAGGGGACCGCGGTCTCCGTCGGAGCCGCCGCCAACGCAGCTCTGTATCTAAAATTTATTTTAATTTCATACTTTATCATCCGAGGTATATTTTAGACAATGCTCTTATAAATAATAATAAGTAATATCTGGTCGAGGTAACGCCTAAACCTCAAGTGAACATTAGTAGCCTCTCGATGGTTTATAAAAGTTCTAACCGAGTCACGTACCACCGTTCATAGATAGAAAGATCGTGAAATGCTGTGCGCGTTTCGATTTCAATCTATGAATTTCCAAACTCTTGAAGAAAAATAAATAAAATCGGGCACAAAAAGTAATTAAAAATAACTACTGTATGGCTAAGGTACAAGGGTGGCAACGCGTCTCATAGATTTTGAAGATGGCTATGGCTTTTTCTACTTAGTTGCTTAGACCTTGGCAACTGCGAGACTCGAAAACCTCGACACAAAAGAGGTATGCGAATTTCGAGACCCGTGCCCCGGCAAATGGGCGGCCTGGGGCCCGAGCACGTGAAATTTTATTACCTAGCATGGTTCCCACTAGGCTCCACACATAATTCCAACTGTCTTAACTGCTGTACGCACACTGCTGATGTCCGACTCCACTGTAAAATATCAATATAAATCCTTACAACATCTTAAATGATTAAATAAAATTATTTTGCAGATATACACTAGTGATGCGCCGTGACTTCGGCCGTGTTTATCAATACAGTTCAGTTCTTATAAAAATATTACAGCTTTTTTATTAATGCATCGGTAAGTATATAACAGAAACATGATTTATAATACTTTTGCCCGTCTGTTTGTCCCGTTCAACCTCTGAAACAGCTGGATTTTGACGGGGCTTTCATTAGCAGATTGAGTAATTGAAACTATTTTTACTTCATCTTCATGATAAAATGTATGTACGTCTGTATGAAAGGCTCACCGTCTTCTTGAGGCGGGTGACGGGCGCCATGTTCAGGGCGCTGACGATAGCCATTAGCGAGTTGAAGTTGCCAAGATTGAAGCACTCGCGCGCCGTCATCACCCACTGCTCGATCACGCGCGCCCGGTGCTTGCTTTTCGCTGGCTATTATTAGGAAACATTCCTTGATGAACCCAATTTAATCATAGAATAATAGATGTCACCAAGACGGGAGCTACTCCCCAATGTTGGTGTCATATTTTTACATATATTAAGAATATACTCTGTAAAAATGTCATGACTGACAGTGACATTTTGTGACATTGCATTTTGCTGACGTAAATCATGTATTATTTATTTAAATTGTTTTAATATTAGATTAGAGATTAGAGAAAACGCAAACTTCATTTTTAATTCGTTCTGCAGTCAAAAGGCTGATTGATAATTGCCAATCATGGATAAATTTCTTTATGACCCGGTCATACTTGAAACGTACGATTAAAGAGAACAGTGCTCACCTTAACTATATCTGTAGCCACCAAATAACTCAATCTATTGAACCAATCGGCGTAGACTTCTAGATTCTTCGTACTCTTAGTTTCCACGTGATGAAGAGTGATGGCTTTCCCTGATGACGAAGGCTGAGAAGGCACGAACGCCTGCACGAACTCCTCCGGGCCGATGAATGAGAGCCGATAAAGTTCCAGCGTGGTTAACTGGTTGGCGAGTTCCACCGGAGTCATGCCGAGAGTAATTATATCACCCTGTGGAGGCAACAATTTATTTATTAACATATGATAACAAGAAAATCCTTTTGCTATTCTTATTTCATCATCATCATTGTTGACTCCAAACATAGTGTAAAATGGAAAATCCACAGGTAACTCCGTGGGATACCACTAGTTACAATTTAAATATGAGTTTCAGAGAGTGTAGAGTTAAGAAAGACAATCTAAATCTAAAACAATTGAAAATCCCTTCTTAATGGCGCTGTGTAAACTCCCGCGTGTATAAGCCGAACCGGGAAACCTGAAGTGAAGTAAACTAAGGTTAACATAGCAAATATTTTAAATGTTTAAATATTTACTGATCAGGTGTATTGTACTATTGCTACTGCAGCACAAACTTCTAAAATATTTCGCTAACTTACTCTTTTATCATCTGTGCTACTAAAGTGTAATTACTAGTGAACTATCACATAGTCAAACTTGGGGTCGTTTAATTAAAATCATTATAATCAACTTTAAAACGTATACAAATATTAACATGAAGTTGATTTGGTTGCATGAAGGCCCTAATTTCGGAAACTCACCTGCGGCAGACAGTCTGCGGTAGCGACTTGCGGCACGTCGAGCAGCGAGCTCTCGTAGCGCTCGAGCGCCGTGAGTCGGTCGAGCAGGCGCTCGAGCAGCTCAGAGACGTCGGCGCGCAGGGCGGCCATGTGCTCCGCGGCGCAGCGCTGCGTGATACTCTTCACGAGCGCCATCACGCGCTCGTCCCGGAAGTCGTAAGGGAACATGGCCGTCCACTGGCCCAGCACACGTACTAGCGCCGCCATCTCCTGCCGCTCGCGCTCCCACTCAGCCGCCTCCTTCGGCTCGCCCTTGCCCTACGCAAAGAATCGACCTTATAGGCGGCACGGTCCAACGAAAGATCGCCGAAATATGGCAACAAACGACGCAATCACCGGTTTGTCGTGAGCGCGGAAGTGCCTCTTGCACAGCTTGGCGAGCAGCTCGTGCGGCTTGACGAAAAGACGCGAACAGAGAAGAAATGTAAAGACGAAGGCGTCGCCGGCGCCCGGCCGGAGCGCCTCCACCAATGCCTCCAAGCTGCCGCTCGCGACCTGCCCATCCTTGTACTCGAGCTCCGCCCTCTCACTAGCGCTCTGTGGCGGAGGAAGCTGGAACATTCGATAATTTCGTAGTATAATGTTGCATATGTTAAAAATAATCTTGAATGGTTCGGAGCGTTAGAGAGATAACGTGGCGAAACGGAATCAAAGATATCTTACGGAAATAGCACGTCTTTGTTTAAAGGATGAGCGTTGATGAAAGCATTAAGAGTAAAAGAAGCGCGAGGAGTTTGACAACATCGTAGCAGGTAGAACAGGCGTTGTTTTAGATATATTATAGTATATACACAAGTAGCTCAGTAGAACCGACAAATAGAGGATTCTACTCATCTATTATTCAGACACGAAACATTCACACTTCTGCGACTCTCTGTAAGTGATATCTCTTGCGATATTTCTTTACAAGTACCTAAACATTGTGTATCTCGTCTAATCGTAGAATGTAAACAACGGTTGCTGATTTTAATTAGACCCATCGGAATGTTACCGTTTCCTATGCAACAATAAACAAACAGCGATGATATCATCTCCGCAAAGCTAAATGACTCCAATGACAAAAGAACACGCAAGCGAAACCGCCGTCACAAACACGTGTAATTATTTACGTAAGTTTTCCGAGAGAGGATTTCTTACAAATTGCCTTTTGTGCTTGGCAGGCATAATTACGTCACAGGATGCAGCGCATCCGATAGAACAGGATGCAGGAGGTTGAAAATTGTCGCTTCATATCCCTCCCGCTCCTGTAAGTATGGGGTATATAAAACAATATTGCGTACCCAAAGCAGGGCTGGCCAGAACATATACCGCCGTAGGCAAATATTCATCAATTGCCACGATGGACGGCCTTAAAAATAAATCTATACATAAAATAAAAGCTACTTTTTATAAGAAACCTTACCTGCGGTTGGTCAACCGTTTGTGCTCCGACGAAATTGAGGGCGCCGTTCATCATAAGGTGCTTCACTCCGCCCTCGCTCATGAATTTGTTGCCCCTCACCATAGAATAGTAGTCGTCGTTCTAAAATTATATACAACATCTCTTCTGAATATATTATAAAAACACAGTCACTCGACGTCACACAATTTTGAATCCAGTTTCAAAACTTCTCCAACAGCTTTTCTACCTCTTATGACGATGCTCAAGTGTAGATTGCGACTTGAGTCTTGGATTGCAGCCTTAAATCTTTTGCTAAAAATCTAGGTCTGTTTTAAATTTCGTTAGTAAAGTTTTCAATGAATTTATGAAAATATGATTATGGGTAAGGCGAAACAAAATTAGCATTGTAGCTTTTTTTCTATCTGTTCGTCGTTTTCTATGTACAGGCTAATCTCTGAAAGTAGGTAATGCCTTTGTCGGAGTTTTCGCCAGTAGATTAAACGTAGCTCCGAGCACAACAATCTATTTCAATAAAATGCGATATCAAAGATAAAAATTATCCGCATTTAACTATATTTTTCTAAGTCTTCTATACATATAATGAATTAGTAGAAACGTAACACACAATTTTACATTACGTTTGTAATATCAAGGTTACAGTTTATTTCCCAACGTATAAACGTATATGTCGTTATGGTTAAATAACGTTTTGGTTGTTTGCTGCTAATCTCCGAAACGGATGGACCGATTTTAACGAGACTAGAGAAACCGCAGTACACTGCTAGTACGAATATAACAAAAATGCATGCAAATACTCTCCATTCTTTTACTCAACTCAACTTTAACCGGATAACGTTTTTGTTATAATCATTGGATACGGCTTTTTATATTAAATGAATGCCGTGGCAATTCATTATACAGTAAAGACACAGCAGCCCTCAGGAAATCGCATTTCATAAATTTGACGCATACATTTTAATTACATGTGAATATTTTGAATGAGTCACTCAACATTGCTACCCTTGGGTGGTGACGTTCCGGAAATATTTACGCACCCTGTCGTATTAAGTTGTCCGTTTCTCGCAAAGAAATCAAAATCAAAATGAGCCAGTACTTTATTTTATATCGGTAAACGTCATGTCTAACAAATGAAATGATATATTGATTAGTTGGGAGTGTTAAATTATTATTAGCCAATAGTACGGGATTTGCCAACGTCTTTGAGAAAGCCTTTTAGGTGGTATAGTTTTTGGTAATGCCTTCTGTGTCTATCTCCCGGCCAGCATAAGGCTGGCGCTAAGGGTTACAAGCATTAGCGCGCATCGCACATTTACAGGTAAAGTGTTAATTTTTCAAATCAGTATTTCAGTATTTTTTATAGTATTAAATTTATTTAACTAATTTACCGGACGCTAATTTTGTTTAAAAATATAGACGTTTTTAAAATCAGTATTTAGTTTGGTTGAAATTTTAATACGATATAATTAACAGACTGGCAGCCCTCGGGGGAATACAAGTACTAAAAATCAGCAATAAGCAACGACAAAGTAAATACATTGTTAAAATACTCGAGGTTGTTATAAAAATCAATTAAACGTTCTTTAGAGGGAATCCTGTGCAGTTTATGCTTCGTATAATTACGCCTGTCCTCGACAGTAAATGGATTTTGCGTATCTTCGATGGCTTTAGATCTAACTGGACACTTTTGCCGTGAATAATTGAATTTCTCCGTCAACGTTCAAACGCATTAAGCTTTCGCAAGGTAATCACCTTTAGGACGTGTTAGGTGATTCAATTTTTAACAATCACTTCCTTTAATCCCTATTCGAGCTGAAGTTTTCCGAAGGATCTATTTATAACCAGTATATGGTTTCAGTTACGTAGCCTCACAGAAGTACGAAGAATAAACAAGTTTCTTAATATCTATTCAGATAAGAATCTTATACATACTATTAAATTACTAAATTACTTAGGAATTAATTCCTTAAAAAATAACAGTAGCCATAATTACTCTTTATAACATTTGTTATCTACAATTGACATCCATTAAATCCAGCCCAATTGTTTCGTAGAACAGCCAGAACAAATAAACAGACAGACAAAAATTTTATACTTATGTTTCAAATATGCGATCTACACTTAGATTTAGGAACCAGTTGTTTTGATATAAGGAACCGTATTTTCTTATTCACGTGGACGTATACAGAGTGGCTTATAGATTTACGAAACTAGCTCAGAAATCACTTTAAGGTTCCACAAACTGATATCATTAACTTTTAACGATGCACTACCTACATATTTTTATTTAGCGCATTTGAATATTCTAGGAAAACTCACGTCATAGTAGGATAACCCAGTGCCGAGTACTGTAGAATCTGCCTTCAGAATCTGTTGGGAGTGCTCCACAGGGGGCGCCGGCGCAGGCGCTGACTCGGACGGCGCCGGTGGCACCTGTCATACAAAATTATTATAACTCATATTTCAAAACACATTTAATTCGTATTCTGTTTATGATTACCATGACATAGATATAATAGTGGTGTTAGCGGAGTGTCGAACAATTTATATATATTCTCGTTAATGTTTTAGGCATATACAAAACATGAAATCAGCAAACCAAGTCTGTCTGTCTTAATATCTAATTGATTCGCATGCAACACGAAATTCAATCCCAATGTAATCTGACTCGAAAGTATGTGATGTAAATTTTCCATTGAAATGTAAAAATTAAGGGCTAGGAACTGTTTATATGAGGAATGGTCAGTATGTTTATTAGAACCTTCCTCAAATCTCAAATAATATTTAAAAAAGTAGCTAATTTTTAGGCGATTTATTTAGCCGTCCTCGAGTGCTGCGCGTAACACGAATTTAACGATTCATTTTTATTAATATAGATAATTTGATCACAATCTGTGCTCGTAAAGAGATGAACTAGCGTTCGAAATGTTAACTGCTTTATCGACACCTAGGAACAAGCTGAATTTAGTTTTAATATAAACACTAAAGAATTTTATGGGCTGTTTTTATATAACTCATCGATAAACGATTACTTCAAGGTAGGTGAAACTAATATTATTAATTATTCTCTGATATGCTTCTAACTTAACTATTTTTATTACAAGCCAAAACACATACTATAGAAAACACATCCCCATCTATGCCCTGCGTTAAGTAACTCGGACGAAACTTATTTACAAATTCGTCTAATCATACACAAGAATTATGTACGAGAAGGAACACGAATCACTTTTATAACGCAACTTGCGTTCCGACTGCCACTCGAGTCGTCAACTTGTCGCGGTTGCTTCACCCAGTTTCATTTATGCTCATTGAGCTTAATGTTAATATAACAGTGTATACTGCAATGTATCACGAAGCCCTTACCTTCACATTACACCCGCTACATGACGCCTCGTTAAGTTTGCTCGCGTAGTAATACATAGCCATCCAATGACCGCGGCCCGACTTCTTACACCCTCGCCCTAACGCAGATCACCCAGCCGTTCCGCTAAACAGTAAAATTAATCTTTTAATATTACTACCAAATTGAGACACAATCACTTGTTGGAATAGCTATACAAATCACATAAACACTGGTTGATCCGGCAAGCGTTCCGCCAAAAGGAATAAAGTGAAAAGTTCAATACAAGGCCAATGACGCGACAATCTACAAATAAATGACAATATACGCAATTGAAAAATGGGGGTAGGAAGCTTATAAATATTTTAAGCCAACCTACAAAGTTACTTACTAAAATCGGCCGAGACGTTAACAGAATACGACCACCAAAACACCGTACACGCGATTTTTATATATCAGATTGCCAATTAGAAAGTGTTTAGTATAATTGAGAATTTTTAGAATATAATATAAGTAGCGCGATAAGGATTTCGCGGGAGCTTGGCGACCGGTCGCTTAGCTAGATGAATGGCGGAATACTGACGGTCGCTGGATCGCCGTGCGTTCTGATAAAATTAGTACAACACTATACGCTCGAATGTATGCATACCGCTAAAGGCACATTAACATGGAAAGAGTTTGTCGTACGTTTTGAAGAGAGACCATAGTTAACATTCACCCGAAAGACAAAAAGATGACTGTGCGTGTTTAATGACGATTAGCGGTTTTCTTTAATTATCATACGTCTAGATTATGTCTATTTTATTTCTGGCGATTATCGCACCGTCGTGGCCAGGAGACTGTCTCTTTAAATGGGAGTTTAGAATATTACAAACTAGATAAGAACACAGACACTTTCACAATTCAATACGACACGCTCGGCGTTATCTAGTTTAGTTTGCACAGCCTTACACAAATACAATTGAGGGTGAAATCGGTACTAAGGTGGGAGATTACGAACTACCACCTAAAGGATTAAAAAACTTTCTACTTAAGCCTATTCATTTTCAAATCGATTTTTCTAGTCTAGTCAGTAATTAAGCAAACCATTGGAACCATTTTGGGTAAACAAAAAATAATGAAAATATTCAGTCGCCAACTCATACGGAACAATACAATGTTTCAACTTTTTATGATGGTTATCTACATATGTACGCTGAGGCTCAACTTAAGTTAGGTAGTAGATGACATCATTAATTCTTTATTAACCGATGTACTATTGACCTAATCATTTGGCATATTTAATCGACAGTTTCTAAATATCTATGAAAATATTTATAGTATTGAAAAGCTATACAGAATTTATAAATCTTTTTACTCATTGGTTCTGGCTTATCTCCGAAACAGCTGAACCTATTTAAAAGGATTATTCCTCTAGCCAACACAGATAGCATATAAAATATTGAATAATACAAACTAATTTTTTTTAGAAAAATGAATCTGCTTTACTGGGAGATGTTTGAATTTGTGAGATTTCATTTGACATTATAAGCATACATAATTTTTATATAAATAAATTTAATATGGATGAATCGGCTGTGCACATTGTTCCAAAAGTTATTTGCCCTAAAGTATTCAATATTTCTTTAAACAGAGCACCAACAATTAATAACAATTATATTTTAATGAATTTAAAAAGACATACAGAGAGATCTTCGTTAACTTACTGCTATATGAGTAAAGTAATAATGTATAGTATAAAACTTTTAAATCTAATATATAAAAAGAACCCTTAAATTGGCAGCCATTATGGGATTAAGCCAAAATCAACAGACATAAAACATTTTAAATGCATATAGAAAAAATCTGGTCAGAATCTAATAACACAATTTAAGCAAGTACTGGTAGTGTACTTGTAATTGGCAAACTACAATAAAGATAGTATATATATATAGCTTAAATGATAATATTATTATCTCTCATATTTTTAAATTCTCAATTAGGATTCTAATAAAATATATATAAAAATAGAAAGTCACCATTAACGGAGCTTGGCCCAAGCTACTGATGGTTAGAGCGGCAAAGAAAGAAACTGTCAGGTTATAAACGCCAGGAGTACTGTCTTTTACATCTGCCCCTTTGACCCAAACATCTGGCGAGAGACTATTTAGATGTTAGGAATGACGATATTATTATTAGCATCATTGAGCTAACTTAAAGGTAGAACATCCCTGCTAAATTATGACTGGTACTACTAATCAACAATTTTTTTTCTTTAAAAAAGAATTATGAATATTGTTGGTGATTAATAAAAAATAACTTTTTTTGATAATCAAATAAAATCAAATTTTCATATTATTTGCTCTGAATAATTCAAATACCTGTTTCGATCTATAAGCAGTGCCATAAATTTTATTGTATTTACAGCAATTGTAGCAAAATAGTACGTAAAATACTAACCAAAATAACTTTGATATACGCGCAAATTAATTTATCAGGGATTTATATGAATGCTGCATAATTTAAACCGTAAGGAGTGGTTAATGTTTACGAACATCTGGGGGTTATGCCGTATGCTCTGGACACTTATTGAAATGTAATAACATGGTAGCTAAATGATATTAATTTAATGAGATTTATACGCGATATAATCTCTGTAAAACTAATCAGTTTAAATCTAGTGAAAGTAGCATCCATATAATTAAAAAACAACCATAATAAACTATAGCCAATTTCTACTACATAATCGTATTTACCAAGATAAAATATAACAACTACAAATATAATTGTTTTAAACTTACTAAAGTAGTCCATAAATTTTTCTCCAACGGAAGTCCAATGAAATAACAATATAATATTACCATAGGATCACACAACACTGGATAGTGGAAACTGAACACTATAATGCCTCTAAGCACACTGGTGACACTGCACAGATATAAAATATTATAGTTAACTCAGAATCGGCAATCAGCGAGTGGCGACCATAGATAAAACACTAGTTAAAAAAGGAGCTTGAGCACTGTCAAATAACAATGTGGAATATCAATTGACACTTTTTCAAGTTTAAACGACCCCGAGCCTTCTCCCATTTTATTTTCTCCTATTTAAACTAGCTACTGTTAGAGGATATTATTAACACTGAATGTGCATGGCTAATAATCGTTTTACCAATTCGGTTCCTTTCTAATTTTATTAATAATGAACATACTATTTTAGCCTTATACAGAGAGAGAATAGACAGTTGAAAATAATAATTCTATGGATATTCAAAGACTTTTCATAGATATAGGAATACTTGAAAAATTATTCATTATAATTTTTGTAATTTCGGCCGAATAAAATCTGTATCTAATAGCAGTGTAGTATCCAATGTTATATCAACGTTGTAACAAATCATAAACAATAGATGTGAATCTCTCTTTTAAGTAACCAATGACAAAAGGCGATGTCTTTATGGTAGTATTTGTGGACATTGGCACTGAAAACCATTTAAAATTCATCCATTCAAGTAAATTACGGTCACTACCTGCAATCAACTAAAATGATCAGTCAATTCGCGGACCCTTAATAGAACTTCGTATATGCTAATAAAGTGAAACAACGTTTTATATAGCAATTGAGAACATTTCACATACATTTTTAAAGTAAAATTTCCAAAATGTTGTTTTAGCTAGGAATATACTTAAACTTTCTTTTTCAAGCCATACTTATTGAAAAATATTAAAATCTTACTTACTTTGTTTTCTCCATACTGTGATAAGGGTGTGTAGGACTACTAGTTATCTGTTAACACTCTGTATTGAGTTATCTGTTATTGAGTAGACAGATAACTAAATTTGTCAAAATGTGCAATTTTTCATATCGTTGTTTTCTCAGGTTGTCGATGCCAGTTTATAAGTAAACAGGCTTTTGTCGAATTTAAAGTGATATCTATAGTAGTTTGCTAGTATAAAATTCAAATTTGAATATGTGTTGTGATATCCTCCGTTTAGGTTTCAAAGTGATGATAAATGGTATGCAACCATCCACCACCGAATGCTGCACGTCTAACCACTTATGAAATTATCAACGTGATGGTAAGAATTTGTGCACGGGAGGTGTTTAATTAAAGACCAGTAATCGTATTATATGTGTTGACTTAAATACAATACATATTTGCCGCACTTACTTTTAGATTCTGTTCAGTTCAATAAACTGAAACAGGACAAGTATTCCTATTAACCGTCATTTGTGTATTATAGGACTAAACAGAATAAAAAATATACATTGATGGTGCGAGTTACCAGGGTTCTCATTGAATTAACTCTAGAAACCAACTTGTTATGTTGTACTTTGGCTGAGTGCACGATGCTGGCGTTGAGAGTGGTGGCCAGAGTCAATTAGTTACATTAGAATATTAAGATTAGTTAGTTTGTGTGATATGTTATTTATGTGAGTGTTTAGATTCTTCTTTTAGTGTTCCAGGCACTTTTATGTCGCACCCATTACCATGATATGAGTTATGACCAATGTTCTAATAATTGAATGATTTTTATAATACAATCTAGCTTTCCAGACAAATGACAGGCTATATCAGAGTTTTGTGCTTTTAAAACAAAAAAAGGCAATTTATTTAATTCAATGTGCTGTTGCTCCGCTATGTGACTTAAACAAGTTATGCTTAAATTTGTTTTATTATTTTATTTCTACTATTTTGTCCTGTTTTCTTCAATAGTTATAATTCTGAAATAAATTATTTTTTTTAATACAAGTGTGTTTCTTTTTGCCCTTCTTTTCTTTTCACAGTACTATTTATCTATTACTAAATAACATAGTGTTTGATAAAATTGTAATTTCATTGGACAATTTCTTTAAATGGTAACAACCTGTAAATGTAATACAATATTAAGAGCCTGTTTTTTGATGCACTTATAGTATTAATAGAACTCATTTAATAAGCATGCGTGATAAGTAAAAAATTGAATATTCTGCTTAATTTTTTGAATATTGTACTGTACAACAAACTGGAGGCGTAAAAAGTGTTTAATATAATGAAATTTTCAACAATCTTAAATAGATTTAGCTAAAGCAACTTGCAATATTTTATGAACTGAACATCAATTTTTGGAACCTGTTCGAGGAGAGAATTGGCCTCGAAAAAATTTTCAAAATAATTTTTATAAGAAGGAACTTAAGTCATGAGACGGCATCTATATTTTTTTAAGTATCGCACCGGCGAATATAAATAGTCGATAGATATATAGTAACTAAACATACGGAAAATTTTATCCAGTGTGTACACTGTGAAAGACATTAAATGAAATCGATATTGTGTCAGTTAAAAAATATAATTGTCAAAATATACAGAATACGGAAGATTTAGGATAAATTATCAAATAATTGCAGTTAACCGCAGTCCAATAAACCCGTTTAAAAACCTTAATAATATAAATAAGCACCAACAAATTATCATTATATTTTAATAGTCTACTCTGGCAACCAAAAAGTATCTGAGTCGTGTCGAATGAATGAATACCATTTCTAAAACTTTAATATAGTCACCAATTCTCTGTACTCACATCAATCAATTCTATAAAAGTGGTAAACACGCGATTCATTCTATAATTGTAAAAATAATATTTATCATTAACTTAACGCGTGAATACAAGCCAGTATCGATTCCAACATTATTCCAAACGCATGGAACATGGAGCGTGTCTGATCTTAATTTTTTGCCATTAACAGTCAGTCGAACGGGGACTGGAATCGCTAGCTCTCAACGACATCCTCTTCCAAGATCTGAGCCGTGTCGTTGGCGTGTCCGTAACGAATCACGGAGGAATATCCTAAAACAGTGGTCAATATTAAACGAAATCTACGATGTCTACTACGAAAACAAAAAACGGGAGCTAAATGGCGTATTCGCATAATAAAAAGTTAAGACTATTCCGAAGTATTACGTTTCAAGAATAGAGAAGATGCTTTAATTTTTTACTGTCTTTGCATTAATTTTTAATAAATAACAACTCACTTAAGGTGTATATAAATTTTATTGATAATTTCATTTTTCATCCATTGTTAATAGGAAATAATTAAAGTTTTCTAAGAAAACTGTCGAGGATTAGCGGCGATTGGAGGCACTATATCGGACCACTTCTCGTTTCATACGAAGTATAGATTAAAAATGACTGACGAAATATAGATTAAAATGGAATATATTTAAAAAGACTATCACAATTATTTATATTTAAAATACATTTTATTTACTTTCTATTAGCTTGATGATCATGCTCATACCATTATGCCGATTTAATTCATGTTATTTTTATAGCCAATTTATTTTGCAAAGAGCGTAACATCGCATTTGATTTGCTATTATCTATATTCGATTAAAAAACAAAAACATGGAATATTTAATTTTTCATGTTATTATTATGTAACATAAGTTCATAATTGTCTCTACATAATAAATAAAAGATACCTAAATATAACATCATTAGATTAATTTAAAAAAATTATAGCTATTATAGCTTTATACCTATAACGTGTTAAAATATTCGAAATAATAGAGATTTGAAAGCTTTTTTATAAAAAATTCAGTAAATTATACTCAAACTAAGAAATAATAGTTTTATTCTACAAAATTGGGTAAATACTTAAAATCAAATTGAAATCGTCCTCATATACATTATATAAAAGCCTCTTTAAGCGCTTCCTTATATCTCCATACTAAATATAACCTAAATTATTGCTTTTAAGTTATTTTACTGTTTACATTATTTAGCACGTGTCGTACGCCTTATTATTTTTTTATTTCTACAATAAACCTGTCCAGAATTATATATTACACACGGATATTCTTTGATACCCGCCTGTAGTGGTCGCATGATGTTTTGGTTGGGGCTGATTCAATTTCAATTAATAGATTACAGACAGACATAATTGGCACAACCAAGTATCGAGTAACACTCGCAGTAAATTGAAAAAAAAAATTGGGTTAATAATATCCTACAGTTTCGAATCATTATATACTTGTACCGCTGCGCGGCTAGAACTAATTGAGTGGTCTCTCGTGGTGATGTTAATCCAATTTGGGTTCGCCGTTGTCGTCTTTACCTCGGTTGAGATGCGAATATCGGTGTTTAAGGAGCATCTGAGCGAGTGCGTGCACAAAGCACGCGGCGAAGGCACCGAACCCAAACCATCGGAAAGTGGTCCAGCCTCCGTAGAGTTCGTACAGGTGGCCGCCGATGAAGCTCCCGAGAGAAGTGCCAACTCCTTCGAATATGGCCCCCACCAAGCCCTGCAAACGGCAGACTGTAGTAGCAGGTTAGGAGTGCCAGTAGAAATAAAGAAGGAGGGCTGAGGCACTACCTGAACCGTGGTCTCGGTGCCCGGCGGGGAGACGAGCGTAGCGTACGAGGTCATGGTGGGGTAAAACATGCCGAAGGTGAGGCCCTGTAGCAACTCGACGGGCAGCACCCACCAAGCGTCGGTCAGCAGGGAGTACAGCACGAAGCGCAGCCCGAACGCGAACAGCACCAGGCTCATGGCGTGCGCGTGCCCAAGCCGCTTAAGCACGTAGCCTATCACAAGCCGCCATACTGTCACACTTGTATACAGTCCGTTCCCAAATAATGACCATTGAATTGTATTAAACATATTAAATTTAAGCTGTTTTGCAACATTTTTGTTGGATAAATAGACTATAGAATAGTAAAACATTTTTTTAATTCCAACCAAGCAGTTTTGAGATTAGAACGTTCATACAAACAATAACTTCAGTTATAATTGACATTCATATATGAATTTGCTGTTACTCGCTGATATGATATATCAGTCCAAAGTATAAATAGTGTACTCCCATCGCCAGGAGCACCGGTCTCGACTATAGAGATAACGCGTTTATGTTTTGGAATTGAAATGTCTAGGCCCAATGTCTTAAACCTTGTGTGCGTATAGCTAACGATAAAATGCCATTTAATATAGCGCCGTCTTATTTCAAAACCTTTCATTCGACGTGCACTGACCGGATATAAACATGAAGGGCATCTCGCCGCCGAAGGACTGAACGGCACTGACCAACCCCTGTAGGGTCTTGACGCGGTCGACGCCGTCGCAGCTCAGCCGCGCTACGTCCTCCAGATGCCAGAAGAGGAACTGCCAAGTGAGGCCCGTGCACAGGCCCACGGCTACAGTCCACAGCGTAAACGCACAAGTTTGCGCCGACGCGAGCAGCGCCCCAACATCGGCCAAGATATTCAGGGAGAACTTCGTGTTGTTCACCTATATATAAGAAACCAGTAGAAACCGAGTGTCTGTACACTCAATTACTTTATACAAAAACGATCGTGGGCGATTAAAAAAGCGCGATAGAACACTGAAGAGTGTTCTTTACCTTTTTGTTTTTCCGTATGTACAAGCCAATCTCGGAAATTACTCAACGTTCTACGTAGTCTTTGTTTCATTAAAATCCGATGAAAAGGAAAAAAATTATACAACTTTTCTCTCACTCTTCTACCTATACTAAATCAGTAGCGACCGCGTTTTTATATATTTAATGTAAATGTACATAAAATAAAATGTTATAATATGATCGTGATTCACAAATCGGCCGCAACCCCGGGCCAAAATCTACCGTGACGATAGTGACTAGTTGTTCTAAACTCTGTGAAAGTCGCACTTGCATGTAGCAGGAGAGCAGAACGTCGCAGCACATGAAGACGAACATAAGGACAAAGGCCACTGTGTAGTCCTTCGCGACGCCGTCGCTGAAAGCGTCGATGAGGCTGCCCGTGATCAGCGAGAACGCGCCGAAACCCACGGAGCCCCACAGCCGCTGCCTGCCGTACAGCGACACTTCCGTACCTGCAAAACGTACGGAACACCCAAAAAAATACGATAAATACTTTCCGCTTAATCCATAAGAAGATATAGAGAGAAACTATCATTGACGGGCTTTATAAACGTAAAATAAAATACAAAATAAGATTTTTTGCATTTTAGAAAATAGGCATAGAGATACGAGGTCCGTTTCTATGTACAGACTAATCTCCGAAAGTAATCAACGGATTTGGTAACCAGTAGATTATTCGTGTATCTGAGTATAAGACAATCTTTAATTGATCGAAATCTAATATCAGGGATGTTTTCCGTATTTATAGATATTTTATCTCAGTCTATTTTATTCAATACACATAATAAAAAAGTAGAAATCGTGTGTCTGTACATTCCGTGAATTTAGCTTAGAATAATATGATAGACTAGAAGTAGTTGACAAAATCGACATGAACGCAAGTGAACCCGGCGTGCAAAAAGTTAATTGTTAATCTGTTAAAATGCCCACCGAGGAGGTTAAAACAAATGGCGTCGGCGAAAGTAACTACGACGGCTTGGCCAACCCAGCTCGTGATCATGAACAGGAAGAAGAGCCAGAACTGCCTCGTGTAGTTATTCGTCTCCTCCCCCGGACCCTCCATCGCCGCTAGCACCAATTCGTTCACCTGGCATAACCAAAAACGGTGGAAATATTCAGTTCAATAATCGAAATTCCCTTTTATTTTTGTTTAATGTTTCTATACAGTTAATAGAGATATTTGAAATATTATTTATAAAACATACATAATTTAAATTTTATTTAAATGTACTAAGGAATATGGTAACAATTAATTTAACTGTCTTCAACAGTAAAGTGTAGGTTTTCCCAATTCATAACCTACATTAATAGATAAATAGTTTGTATTCTCAATGCATATTAAAGCACATACGATATTTATAATAGGAAAACAAATTATATATAATTTTATCCTGCCTGTTTGTCTCGGCTAACCTCTGAAACGGCTGAACCAATTTTTATGGAACTTTCATTAGTAGATAGCTCATGTTAAATCGCGTTAGGCAATTTATTTCGACATCATCGCCATTCGCTATTCATCAGATATACAAAAAATAAATTGTTTTGTATAGGACTAGCTTCTGCTTCATTTCGTTTGTTACACCTTGGCATACATTATTGGACATTGAGTAAGGATCCCTAATTTTTTGAGAATTTCATATAAAAAAATAGCCATTAGTCTTCTTTCCTAGCTGGTAATATACTGAAAGAATTTTTCAAATCGGACCAGCGGTTCCTGAGATTAACGCGTTGAAACAAACAAACACCTCAGCTTTATAATATTAGTAAAGATATAGTTGCGCTTACCTGAATATTGTCGCAATCAATATCACAAAGTGGATGGAACAAACTCATCTCCGTTTCGTATCGCGATTTTGATATACAATCAGGATAATGTATTGTACCTAAAATACACAAAAATTTCACGAGACTGTTATATCGGTTCCATAATATTTTTAATATGAATCAATTTTCTCTGATAAATATAAAATTCTCAATTAAGTATTTTATAAAGTAGATATATAAAAAAAATACAAAAGCTACTATAATCTATATACTAGCTGACCCAGCAAACGTCGTTTTACCACATAAATATATAAAATTTGGGGTTGTATGTATTTTTATACGCTGTATCATAAAAAAATGAACACAAAAAAAAATTGTGTTGTTATATAATAAAAAAAAATTTAGTGGTGGACTACCCTTAACATTTTGGGGATGGAAAATAGATGTTGTCCGATTCTCAGACCTACTGAATATGTATATAATTTCACGAAAATCGGTCGAGCCGTTTCGGAGCAGTAGAATTACAAATACCGTGACACGACAATTTTATATTATATATAAATATATATATGTGCGCTTGATTGCTGATCTCGAGCTGATGTTATAAAATTATACAATATAAATATTAATTGAATTTTAACAAAATTCATTACAATATAATGTCGTACAAAGGTGACGAAAACGAAGATAACGTAAGTACTTATTGTATGGATGAAGAGTTCATACCGTCGTCCAGAGTAATGTGATCGAGCCTTATGAATACACAATCGTGGTCCACGATTGCCGAAGACAACCGAATGTGGCCAGTGAAGGAAAGCCTTTCGGGTAAGTGCTCCCCCTTTTCCGTCTTGGCTTTACAAATGTCCGTCACGTCGGCGCCCCAACCCGAGCAGATTTCCATCAGTTTCCACGGCGCCGACGAGTCCAAGTCGCAAGAGGCCTGAAAAATATCCAAATGTTATATTAACAAGTATAATGCAAATGAGCCGTGTTATAAAATAGCCATGCTGTACCCATACCAAGTCACGCCGTATCAAAGCCAAGTCATAATACACTCCTGGTCATTGCTTAAATCAAAGTTACAACGTCAGATGTTGACGTGGTAACAATATAATGTTCAAGTGTTAAAGCAAAAAATCAGGCAACTTATCACAATTAATTGTAATATAATGAACCATAGTTGTGATCGGGCAATGTACAGAAATCTATACGTACAATGTTTAACGTGCACTAAGTTTTAATAGCCACTAGGCTAAAAACGCGAACGTCCATGAAAAAAACAAATACAATTTATCCAAAAATTATATGATTGCAGACGACGCTGCGACCAACGCTGGTATTGAATATTTTTACAAAGTTTGACGCAATAAAAAGTTTAGTACAAAGTTTAGCAACGCGAACATGGTTAATATTTGATTAAACGTCAGCCTGGCTCCCAAGGGTTTCTAAAGCGACCAGTCATCTGCAGCGAGCGGCTCCGTGTCGCCCCGACCAGGTCGTATGTATGTATGGTTATAAAATCTAACTTTTACTCATGTTAATTTAGATTTTGTCAAACGCTTCTCGTTGGCGATGATATTATCTTTGAATAAACCCATTAAATGTACAGAAGCGACTGTAACTTGTATTTATTATACGTGTAGATGTATATTATAAATTATTTGATTTATGTTGTCATCAGACGAATAAATAAAGCCAATCGTCTGTTGAACAATAAATCATCGTCGCGCCAAGTCAATGAACGTCGCTACTCAGTCTCAGAGTTCTAATAAACTCTTAATTGATATTCAATTACAACAGTACACATACATTCATATATCTAGTGGCATTCACCCGCGGTGAGTAGTATTAGTTTATACTAAGCAATGCCTGTCGCCCATGGATACCTCCAAGATAAGTACATCCAGAACACGCGTTGCCAACTTAAGGCCTTAGCCATATTAGATAATTTTTTGGCCTTTTTAGGACGTTGTACTGCCGGCTTTACTTATTTTTATTTTGAGTATTCGGAAATTCATAGACTGAAATCGAATCGCGAGTAGCGCTTCACGACTTTGCTATCTATGAACGGTGGTACGTAACGTTACCCGTACGGAACTTATAAATTATTAGGAGTTTCTCCCACCACGTTTAATAGTCGAAATGCCTGTGTGTTTTAGACACTCGTCCGGCCACAGGCAGCCCGTAGCCGAGGCAGAACACAAATCACATATTTTTAAATGCAACTGCTTTCCGACCGGCACTCGAACCGTGTACTCTGGCGTCGCAATTACTTTGTCCCACCGCTAGGATACAAAGCCCTCGAATATAATCGTTTATAAGCTCTGTGTCATAAAAGAAATAGAATTTGTAACATTTTTAACTATTTATTTGTTTCCGATTAATTGGAAGGTCTGGACCGATTTTAGGTGACCTGTCACTGGGACTATGTTATGTATAACTGAAGGGACACCGTGTAACTCGCCGCTTTTATTTCATCATCGTCACCATTTTCAGCATCTTCGATGATCATGTGTTTGCAGCGAGTGAATATAGGATTAATTTTGTATTAATACGACGTTTATTTTTTTTATTTTCATCAATATTTCTAATTTTCCGATCAGCTTTCTTAATTATTTCTTTCATAAGTACCTTCTCCTGACAATAATAAACATAACAAAAAAGAATCAGCCAAATTGTTCACGTATAGAAAGGGAAATAGATTAATTTTTATATATACATATAACTTAATTAGTTTTAGTATTAATATAGTATTCGAATATAAGGCGATTACAGAAAGTTGAGAAATATATAATACCGTACCGTGCAATTGCCAAGTTCGTTATCCTTCAGACCTTCAATTGAAGTAGAATTACTGCAGATTCTATAGTTCAGAGTTTTGTCCATACAAGTCATGTTCGCCTGGCTTTGCCCGATAATACTACTAAGACGTGCGTTTGCACAATCAAGTCTGCAAGGCTCGTTTATGTCCACGTAACCGTTTCCGACGCGACAGCTCGGACTAAACATATATCCTGAAATTAAACATGTTTAAGTCAACTAATAGCATTTCACAAACTAGTTGAACCGCACAACTTCGTCTCTGTCACATAAGATGACCATTTAAGCCGACCTTTAGAGATAGACATATTTTATCGCAGACTTTTTAATACGAACAAATTCGTTAAACGTAATTATTCTGTAAGATTAACTGTTTACGCGGCGTTACGAGTATAATATTTAGTGTGTTTGGGAAATGCTCCCGACAACGGACACAGATGATAGTACTTAAGACACCTTTGATGAAGGGACGGAATACAATTCGATCCTGACTAAAAAAAAATATATTTTTAAAACGTTTTATTAGCGTTATTTCGCTCCATCATGTTAGTCCAGCTGTTTTTATAAACATGCTTCATTTCTGGTTCTTTTTTTATTAGTAATGTATTTTTTATGAAACTATCGTTACATTCAGCTGTACTTACTAGATGGAGCGTAAATAATGCTAATAAAAAGTGTTAAAAATATGTATTTTTAATCATCAAATATGATGTATGGTGGCTGTATAGTTCCGAGAGCACGTTTGAAAGATATTAAACTATATATTTTATACCAGTAAAAGATATAGTATTTACAATTTATGTATTGTTTATAATTCCTATACCACGTCTTATAACTTACGATGAAATGAACAAAGTAATATCATATAAGGAATTTTATTACTAATAGTGAATCCTCTATAAATGGTAGCATGCTGCTGTTTCATCTATAGTCTGGGCTATCTAACACTGAAAAAGTTTTCAATTTTATTTCGTAATTCCTCAGATTAGCACTTTCTTTAGGATATAAATCTATATACCATCAACCGCGCGTTCTGACAACCAGTCAACGTTCGGGCAAGATCACATCAAGTGGATCCATTTTCCACTTGATCATGAAAATTAATTCAATGTAGTTTTTTTTGCAAAAATCTTTTTGAAAAATTAAACGCCGAAAAGATTTAATAGATTTTTCATTGTAACAACAACTTGTTAAAATAATAAAATTTACGGTAATGAGTCCATTGTTATTCAACGAATGAAATAAGTTACGTGAAAATATGATTTCCACGCCTGATTTGTTTTAAATTTCATTAGCAGTTCAATTCAATAACAGAAAAATAATCTATGGGCACGAATAGAATTTTCTAGGCAATGAAAAAGTCCGTTACACTGATAACGATAAATTAAGTGTATATTTAAATAAATAATAAATAATAACAATGTTTAAAAATCGTTTAGACGTTGGAAAACGTGAAAAACCGAAGTACTCATAGAACCTACGTATTGTCCCTGTCACATCGACTCAATTGTATATGAAAATTAGGGTTCCACAAGAAAACATTAAATGCATAATAACATTCTGTCAGTTTTACGAGCAAGTGTTTAAATGTGCGGGAACTCTTTGACTCTATACAATTATACATATTAATATAATCTGATTGTCTGTCTGTTAGATCAAAATAACATTATTTTTTTCAATGCGTTAGACAGTTTGTTTGTAATTTATAACAGAATCAATTTACAAATGGTACAGCTGAAGTTAAGACTATTTACATATATCTTAACATATATAAATTACCTATCACGTTGTTGGCCCGGGATGAACTCCGAAACTACTGAACCGATTTTAACGTATTTTTCTTTAATATGAGTGCTATGCTCCAACTTAAGAAAGGATATTTTATTTAACAATTAATAGTCGCAATATTATTTTATTGTGATACAAACGATTCTAAAAGATGACAATATCTGTTGACTAAATTGAGTAGGTATTCAATAGGTGGCACTGTGTTAAAAGCACCAACGTTTCAATAATAATAATAGTGCTTAATAATTACAATTTAATATAACAAAAACCTTAGCTACAGCATCGCTTGGCCGGGTCATCGTTTCATTGCCGGTCATTCAGTATTTTTTATGAAATTATCATTTCATTTTGCTCTATAAACATGATGAAGCGTAAATAACTATTAAAAAACTTTTTAAAAATGTGACTTTTTTACAGTCAGGATCGAAATTTTTTCCGTCCCATCATCAAATGTGTTATAACTACTATCACCAGTTTTCGCCTTCGGGGCTATTCTTCAACCACCCTGTATATATATAAAAGCGAGTAAAGAATTGAGCTTCAGCTCAGCTTACCTTCCAGAGTCACGTTGTCCGCCGCTATGTAGGTACAATCGTCTTCGCCCAAGCTAACGTTACGCATATGGGACGTGTATTGTATCCTATCCGTGTGACTGTAACAGTATTTGGGCATATGCCAATGCTCACACACAGTTTGCCACATTTTCGGCGAGGACATTGGGCAGGACATCTAAAAAAAAAAACTTGAGAGGTGTCAAGGGACACCCGGATGGAACGAAGTTCCTTTCGATTAATTAGTGAAGGAATTGT
>JAOSYY010002014.1:0-26811 GCA_025727935.1 Hebomoia glaucippe
AAAATACATACAACCCCCGATTTTCACCCCTCTACAGTCAACCCCTATTATTATGTGGCAAAACGACGTTTGCGGGGACAGCTAGTTTCTATATATTATTTTATCTGATACGTTTCACTAACTAGGTTCGATTTAACAGTAGGTTAAATACGAACTTAATGGATGTTTAGAATAAGAATTTGTCAATAAGCAATGAAGTTCGAACTCAATCAATCAATGAACAACTATGAGAATATAAAATTTGGCTCATACTTCCTTTCTGAAATTGGCATACCTATAATTTAATATTTTAATGATTTTTATTTTATCAGTACTAGTGTTTATAGTAAGCTTACCATCGTCTTTCGCCACTTTTGAAAGTAATGCTCGAATGATTTTCTCTGCTGTATTCTTCTCATAAAATTATTCAATATTTTTATTATCCCCCGTTTTACAGACAATATTGCTTGTTTAAAAATAAAAGTCATTCAGAGATAGAAAGGTCAAACAAAGTATTACAATTTGCCTTTCAATTTCAGTCAATAAAATACCTAAATAAAAAAAAATGGGTCGACGGCACATTATTGATTAATTAAGTAAGCCATGTATCGCCCACTACCAAGTGAGCGTCAACTTCCAAAATTACAAAGTATTGTTGTAGTATTATATATAGATTCGTGGTAACAAAGCTCCGATGAAAAGTTTATTTAGTATAAAAACAATAACACCCATAACTCTCCTGACTGACTAAAACTATGGCTCCATCAAAATATATATATAAAAAGGTTATACAGTTACTATGTAACATGTAAAACATCTGCTGCTTTTATAGCTTAGTACTTATACTTAGTCTGTACTCAGTATTCCGCGGACCTTCCGTCGATTCAGACGTTGAATGAGAGGTTTTCGCGCGGTCGTCACCAACTTCGTGTCGTAATAGTGTATTTAGTGCTTTTCTTTATTTTAAACACGATGAAAATTTTAATGGTAAGTTCTACGGTAAAGTTACATACTTTTGTTAGGTTTTAAAATAAAAAAGTAAAATATACCCGACAATAATTATATAAAATATATGAAGACAAAACCATTAAGTTCCTTAATATTCTTTAAGTATAAGGGATTTTACGGGGCCCGTGAGGTCTGGGACCTTGGCTATATTTGAGGGGCGCCAATACTTAAAAAGTTTGTAAAATTTAAAAAGCTGGTGAACGCAAATATTCACAGACATTCGATACAATCACGTTAATTACTTACGAATCCTTATCAAACTATGATGTTGACTTTCAAAATCGCATTACCTATTTACAAAAAAAAGCGAAATATGAATATAACACCTTGCGCCCTGTCACAATTCAATCCAACATTGCTTTGACTTCCACTTTTTTTTAGTGTTTTGCCTGTTAACTTAGCTATTGACAAGCTGTATTATCATCAATAAAAACAAGGAATCTGCTTTATTCTAAATATTTGACGTTTAAAATTATTACGTTCAGTTCACGTAGTTCTAATTACATCATTCAAAGTATTTAAATGTTTTGGAGACAGAATAACGTGTACTCATCGTATTTAATATTTATTAGTAGGGTAGCTAGACCCAGACAAAGGCTTAAGGATGTTCTGCGAAGCCTTGATAATTATTTCGATCGAAAGCTATAGAAATCCGTCTCAACTTGCAGTAAGACGGTAAAGCGCTTAGCGGTCAGTTTAATTAACTACTTGGAATCGAAATTGAAATACTTTTGACCTCAAATTTTTTGTTAATGATAGTTTGTCAAATGTAAAAATATTATTTGTATTAATCCAAGAATTTTAAAATAATATATTGTGATAATTAAACATTTATTTGCGATAAAATTTAATTTCTTATCTGAATGCACTAAAGAACAATTTATTATCTCTTTAAATCAAATGTTAGCAGTTACTTAAGTCTGACCTAGGATCTGTTGATTTTTTCATACTAGACAAATCAATACTAATATTATAAAGATGAAGAGTTTGTTTGAACGCGCTATTCTCAGGAACCGCTGATCCGATTTTAAAAATTCTTTTAGTGTCAGATAGTACAGTTATCGAGGAAGGCTTTAGATAATATTATATTTTCAAAAAACTTAGGTATCCTTACTAAAAGTCCAATAATTTAACCCAAGGTGTAATAATCGGAATGAATGCGGGTGAAGCCGCTGTAAGAAGCTAGTATACCATAAACGCAATATTGAAGTTGATTCGAATGGAGAATTCGGTGTTGTAAGTCAGAATATTACGTCGTGGAAGGATTCACTCTTTTCCTATCCAAAAGCAGAGAGGTATTTTGATTTATAGTGTTAATACGAGTATATTATTTAGATTAAAACGCTAAAAAAATGACTCACGTCTGAATTTAATTGAACTTAATAAAATATTACAGTAGTAGTGAGAAGTGTATAGATATAGAAATCATTTTGCTGCCTTTAAAATAAAACCAAGTAGTTTATAATAAAAAAAACTTCATAAATAATTATTAAAATTAGTGGTGGGTACCATCAAAAGTCTCGGGCTTTTTCGGAAGGGCCTCCTTAAACTCCTTTCACTGACGTCTAGCCGTTGTAACTTGTTTATAGGTATCCTCACGTTAAGTCTCTGAATCTTTGAGTCTTAAGTTTACTGTTTAATATCTTACATGTTTTCTCCAGTTTAAAATATATTTATATCTTCTCCTCTTCCTTTTTTCCATTTTAAGTTACTTCTATTTAAATTGCGAGTTTCAATTAACTGTCGCATTTCTTTAAATTTATATCAAACGGCGGTAAAAAGAAAGTCATCGAGTACATCTGGTGCTGAGAAATGGGTTGAAACAGAAGTAATTAAGCGAAGCACCGCAAACCAATCAGCCAGATGGCATCTGTGTGCGGTTGTGTCTTGATTCCAGACTTGATTGCTACCAAATGGAGGCTTAGTAAGACTATTTTTAGTATTCAACTTAGATTTAATGTACACATAATTATACTGGCGGTGTCTTATTTTTCAGCTAAAATATAAAAAACTAAATATTAAATTAAAAATAATACGTAGATGGCTTTTAGATCGCTAAAAAGCATATGCTTTAACTTTTCGACGCATCATTAGATTAAATACAAAATTACTATCCCAAAGATGTACAGAGCTTTATTTCGATGCTACAATTAGACTTACGTTACAACCGCTGTATTCAATAAATAATAACTATATACATTAGTTTCTCGATGCCTATTATAAAATATTTAAACAATAAAAACAATAACGCTTGTATTTCAAAACTACCAGCAACTTGTTGTAAAATATTACACCAATATTTGTCTAATAACATCAAATTTTCATGATGAAATTAACAATAGTTAAAATAACAGAACTTCCGATAAAACCCAAACAGTAGTTAAAGTTACAAACTAATAGAATCGAAACGTGACCACTTCAGTTGGCGGACGATTAAATTTTAATACCTTTTTATTGTTAAGTCCAGGGTTGTTCCGTTAATGAAGTTTTCTGGAAGTTTAAAACACTGTAACCTCAGTTTATAAACGTATTTATCGCATTACTTTCAGTTCAAATAGCAATTGCTAATTAGAACATGATTTTCATCTATTTGAGAGATATTTGGATCAATAAAGATATGAGAAGAGAAGATTCTTACTATGTTTTTGTTTTTAATCTTCGACAAAGAAAAGAGGTTTTACAACTTTATTTAGAGGTTGTGGCCAGGGTGAAATAGTTGTGTTAATGCACTAAGTTCAGTTAATTTGATATAGAATATAACTCCATTGCATTTGCACAGCGTAAGGATGGATATTTTTGTAATAAATATAAATATTTCTACGCCTATTTCATAAATGTTCCTTCACAGACTAACCCTGTATTTAACTCGTGTAGCAAAGAACTGACAGGTAATATGTCTTCCTCAAGCAATACACTACGGATTACTTCTACTATATTATGTATTTTTTTTCAACATTTTCTTCCCTGTATAATCTAAAGATTATATAGCACCGACACTCTGTTGATTTGTTAAATTAAAACAATAATCTGTTGACAACGTATTTCTATAATCAACAAAACGTATTGAAAGCTTTGAAAAGTTCAGAATGCTTGAAAGCTAAACGGCCGGAAGCGTTTCAAGCCATTCAGCAGATGCTTAAAGTGTAACAGCACCTGAATGGTATAGGGTTTTGTGGAAGCTCATTGAACATTTTTCATCTTTAAAAAATACATTTTATCAATGCGTAGTTTAATATGTATTGAACAAATTATTGTACATAAAGGGAAATGCACCAAAACGTCTAAAGATTATTATGTTATTTGTAACTTAAAAGTAAATAAAGACTTTCTTTAAATCTAAAATTAAAATTCCTTTCAATATACTATATACGAATAAAACAATTTAAGTGTCTATTTTTATATCAAAATCATAATTTTTCTAAATGTATAAACAGTAGATAGGATACACAGTAGAGACACGATTTGTAAAATTTGTGTGCACGTTGATTCCACTTTAGCCGAGACGGTATCACCAATGTTGACAGGATTTTTACTGGTACAGACTACTTTAATTAGATCAAATATCATACATGTTTAATTGTATAAAAACAATTCCAGTGAAGCTACGATGCACATAGTACATTTTTTTGTATTTTTATAATATTCCTAAGCTAATGTATAATTTAATTCGAAATAAAAAGAAAATGTTAAACACAAATTGATTCGTTAGTCATTCGATATTCTGTTATCATTCACTTTCATATGAGCTTCTCATGTCTATGACACAAAAAACGAGTTTCACCGAAAATAGAATTCTATTTTCAATACAAATTTTCAGCAGAGCATAGAGTTATTAATTTCCGGCCACATAAATATCTCGCGAATATTAGGCAATTATGGAAATCCAGTGAATATCGATTAGTTTATACAGCAGGTGCTCAGCAGTTAGTCGATGTCAGCATTAATAATAGATATGCACACATTAGAGGCAAATAGACTCTAAACAGTTCTGGGTAACAAATGGATTGCTACGAAAATTATCGTTAAAGTACCTTTATACGTTTTGTAGCAAATATGAAAATGTGTACATCCATACATACATACAGAACTATGTCGTCTTTGCTACTAACAATATTCTTACTTTTTAAATTTGATCCTTTAATTTATACAAATATCTGAAGCTTTAGGAAAAAATATGTTTCCCGACTGTTTTGTATCGTAAACTATGGTGCTTTAGGTCTACTTACAAATTCCAAAAGGTGCTATGCTAATTAAGTATGTATGAAATGACAAGGTAAGTTGAATTTTAGCACTGAGACTAGAAAATTATCAGAGGGTTCAACATGAAAAATATATTTCATAGTATAAATTTACATAAGACCATACTTTACTACTAGTATATATATATATATATTCCTAGTTTAATTTAGATAACGTTTTGACAGATGTCTGTGTGTCATAGTATCTTAATTGTTTAAAAAGGTATGATGAATTATTGGTTTAATATCCAAATTAAGTCATGAACAAATTTTAGCTTATAAATATAAATGAGACGTTCGTTTTCAATATCAAGATTTTTCTCAATGTATATTAAAGTAAATACGATACTTATAAAAAATACAATTTTTATGTGTTATTAAGTTTGTTGACGGGACTTACTTTTTATCATCTTTATCACCATTGTCAACAAATATATAGTACAATATAATTTATCAAACATTGCAAAAAATATAGATATAAAATGCAGCGGGTAAGAACGCAAGGCACCGTTAGTACTCGTATTTAAAATTATAGAAGGTACATTTAAATGTTTGAAATTTCTCTAGGTATAAAGTACAAGTCAATTTTTAAAATACTCAGTTGTTCCAAGTTGTATTAAACAGGGCAGAAAAGAGTTGCAATACCAAAGAAAAAAGTAATAATTATTTTTTTAATAAACTCTTTGAGTATAAGAATTTTCTTTTAAAAGAAAACTAACTTTTCGAAGCTGAAATACAGTTTAATTTACGACTGCAATTTGCGGTTTGCAGTTGGATCTCAATCAGAATTATATTTTTGATTGAGGTCTTAAACTCTATAAAATATACCGTATCTCTATTACCGAAAAATATTTTAAATAAAAGTTCATACATGTAAGTAACGTATATACACAAGAATTCCTTGTATTTTTCCCATGGTTTTTATTAGGCAATAATAATATTGTGTTATATTTAGGCGAGCGTCACACAGCTTAATAAAATAAACTTCGATACCTATGTAACAATTTCTACAATCCTTGTTTTTCCGTTTCTTGGTGCTGTCCAGCTGCTATGGTCAGGGCTGACTTAAGATGTCAGGCATCAATTTAGTGAACATCAAACGTTAATATATTCAATCTAACTCACTTTTTGAAGCATTCGACCAAAAGTTAATGTTTTTAATTTCTCCTATTTATTAAATAAGATTTTAGACGATTTCTAATACCTATTAGATTTTCTTTAACTAATAGTCTCGCTTTTCGACTTTTGTAGACTTAATTACAAATTCAATTTCTAATTATATAATAATTTATTGTACGTTCAAACTTTTCGTAGAAAGTATCTTGACAGATAAAATCAAATTCATCTTAACAGATGCCGTAGCGAGTTTAAAAATCAACAGAGAAAACATAAACACTGTTAGTGATATTAATCTTTACTATTTGGAAACACATGGTATATTAGATTGCAGATAAATTAAGTTTACATGTCTCTTGTCCATAAATCACGACCATTTATAGTCTGTAAGAGACATGTAATTCATATTACGTATTAACTCTCACTTAGAGAGATTTGTCAATTGATTCGCATAATTTGGCTATAATTACGTCTATATGATTTAATTCTACAAACGTGTAATATTAAAATAAATAAGATCAGTAGAATTTACCATCTGGTAGTATAGTATAGTAATCTCGCGTGGCCACCTATTCTATAAAAAGGCAGAAACTATTTCGTTCATCATTCCCTTTTAAATAAATTAAATGAGACATTTTCTCAATCGACCTTTATATAAACAATTTGTAATGTGCGTTGAGACGAAACCTATAATTAACCTATTATTTAAATTATGGCTTTAGTGTGTAATTCATAATAACCCTTAAATAGATTAGTTAATTATAGGCAACTGAAATGAGAGATTTTTTTTTCGGTTTGTTTACAGGCGACTATTTTACATGTTTACTTGTTACAAGTCATAACATGTATGATAACGATTCTAATAACATATGGGGTGTAGTGGTCATCTAATCTTAAAGCCGAGAGCTTCCGACCTGTCCGACGCATGGAGATAAATGGCCATTAATACTCTCAAAGTAAGGCTTTTATGCTCAGCTCAGCTTATCACATGATACAGTGTAGCCAACTTAAAATACCTCAACGCTATTATAGTAACGGCTTAATTTCATTACCGAAAATATTAAGCTCTATATAAAGTTTTTTAATTTACTGTATGTTTTACCCCGTTCTCTGACAAGATAAACAATTTTGTCCCACACGCTATTTAATGGTTGTGTTCAGAGGAAAATTATAAAGATATACGAAACGTTTTTAAAAAGCGATTCCCTTAAAATTATAAATTACTATACTTATATTTCTTATAGTTATTGTTATAATCCAAATTAATAATTATAACATACTTATACAATATTATTAAAAAATAAAATAAGGGCCTATTAGTATTTTTTACCATTATGACGTTGATCCAAAAAGTCGTATACGACATATATTATTCTACATTGCCTTTTTGTAAAAACACATTTATATATTATGGTAGTAAAGAAAAACAGTAAAATTTATATATACTTAGGTCCTTTTATGTCCGACAAAACCATAGTCATGACTTTAGTTTGGACGGCTGAATAATCCACCAAATTTCCCTAAATACCGCATAATCTATATCCGGGTGTCACAATCGGATGTACTTAGCTGGGTAATTCTTAAATAATTATTTACGTTCTGCCTTGTAGATACTGAGTATTTTTTGAATATATTGTCCATTTGACGAAGTTGTAATACTTATGTACTTTTATATTCTATATAATATTACAGAACTCACTCACACTTATATTCATATTAGGCATATAATAATAACGAACATAATATATATCTTTATGGGCTCTACTATTAAATTAGGCCCGTGAGCCATATATATTTATATAAAACGTAGCATAATTTATTCTATATCACCATAAAGGTTAGATAATTACATTCTGAAGTAAATAAGGGCTATTTTGATACTTTGCTTTAACTAGAAGGGTTCATACGGGTAGGAATATTAAATAAAGGCCGAAGTACAAAACTGTTGTTAAAATGTTAGGTCTGAGTTATTTTCCTCACGATGTTAACAAGCGATTCGCCCCAGATTTACACGTTATAATTAAATAACAGGTACTGTATATACCGATAATAGTTGCTTTAAAATTTAAATTTTGCGATTTTGGATTATTTAAATAGCTAAACAAACGAATATTATTTTTATTTAAATCCGGCGCTTATTACCGGACCATTTTTGGTTTTGCCAAAGATCATTTTTCCGATTAACAGTTAGAAGGTGAAAAACAAAGTGACTTTCGAATAGCGTTACCGATAAATCATTTCTAGTAAGTAAAACCACAAGTATAATTTTGTATAAACTTTATGGCGGCTGATGTTAAACGGTGATGCGAATCATAGCTGCAGAGGTCTTAAAATTGGTGGCCACTAAAAGAACGATAAGATAAAAATTTTCTAATACCACGTTTAAAAAAAAACATGAAACCTAATGGGAAGTTAATTTCAATTTATTTTTATGTACATTTACTTATTAATATTAATCGGTAATGGCGACAGTAATGTCGCAAATCTCTTCTTTAATAAAAATGTGTCATCCGAAATATAATACGTAACTTACTTAATCTTTAATATTAAATTTTTATCAGTTTTGATCTGGTTACTATTTTGAAGTATTCATAAAGACTCTGTTAAAAATATGTTTTTTAGAAATGTACCACTAATTAAAACTTATATTGCACTGAATGATGCAGTGGTTTCTTTACTGTTGGGGCCAATACTTTTATATTATTATATTTTATAAGTAAAATTATCTTCTGGCATAAAATTTACTGTATTTTGACATTAGTCTATAAACTTCTTAATACATGTCCTTAAATTAATGCTCATATCCTGTCGCAGGAATAACATTAAAAAGATACACGCGTAGTTCATAGCTCCATAGTATAATCCCATATACAGTTTATCTTTTTCATTTTCCATGTGAGTGAGCGAGTCAAAGACACTTCTCGATTTTTGATAGCAACTTATAAAGGTCAATGGTTATTTAGCTTGCGTAATCGAAAAAGGATATTCGCCCACACATTTGGGGAAATAAATAAAACATATTAGTGCGGCAATATTAACTAAAACTATGAATTACTGAAAGGAAGGAAAAATTATAGAATTTATATAAACCTGTCATCGTTATTCCTAGTGTTATAGATTATTTAAGTATATTTAGTGCAACTTGAAAGACAAAAAAATATGTCTATTGTCTATTTCCTGGATACTAAGAATGTATTTTGTAATCCATGTTCTTAAAAATATAATATTAACTTGTAATAATATCTGTCATATTTTTCGATTTTTAAAAACTTACAAGGTTCCAATATATTGTGTATTTTATTCCTTATTTTAATTCTAATAAATAAATAAAATAAAATAGAGATAAGAAATATTTTTATAAATGGAAAAATGTCTTGAATTGGTTTTGTCTAAAAAAATTACATTCTCAACCAACGCACGTCAAAGCACAAAGCCTACAATCGCGGTATTAAATAAAAATATTACTTGAGAAAATAGCGAAAATTTTGCTACTAACATTTTTGCAGTCAGTGTCAAATTATCCTTCTGTTTTGAAGCAGTGGGCTTAAAGAAAATGCTATGGTGTTTAAGCAATGTATTAACATTCTAACTTATATCATATATAAGGATTTTAAAGGTGTTGTGATGTTTCTTCCAAGAAATTCTAGAGCTTGTAAAAAGAAAATTCTTTGGTATCATATTTGAGCGGGGGCAAATACACATCTATATCTATTTGAGTGGTCATTTTTTCTTGCCACGTAAATAAATTTCTAACGAAAATATTTATAATGTGGAGTTTTCTAACTTAAAATAATGCTAAATATAAATTTACCTTTGGAACTTAAAAGCAATTTATATATTCTAAAAGTGATATTAAAATATATAGTTTTTTTTTTAAGTAAAACTTCTTTCCGTTTTACTTTCTAATAATTTCCTACAGCAAAAAACGATTTTTTATTACTCCGCTATTGGAAAAAACCCTAGTAAATTTCACAAAAGCACAGATGGTTTGTTTGAGCCCACATCGTGCGCATGGAACTAGGTCAGTTCGGTTTCGAGTATCAAGGCGATTTTGGACCAGATTTGCTAGGGCCGTCATACATTCACAATTAGACCTAGCCACGGAGTAACTTTTTGTCATCATTTACTGATTTAATTTTAAATATAATTAGTTTATTAATTTTCATATTACTAATAATGCCATATAGAAAACACGCAACTTTCTAAAAACTCATGCTTTTGTGTAGAAGTCTGTATTAAAAATCTAACTATGAATTAATTGAATCGTCGGGTAAATAATGATAAAAATAATTTTTAAATGTATATGTTAACAAGGTAAGGTGATAAGCATACTCTAGCTATTAATTTAATGCGCAGTTGGATTTTCGGAGGTATTACGACGCGATGCGAAATGTTTGTATTATTATTACTATCCATAAACTGAATTATACAGAAATAAAATTACGTACATCAGAATATAATATAGAAATAATTTAAAGACACCCCGTAAAGAAAACAGAAATTTTAATTTTGTTTGTAATATTTTGGTGCCAACCCTACGACTTACACATCAACGTTTAATATATAAGCGATAGGATACTTGGCTGAAATGCATCTGTTTTTTGACAAGTCAAATCAAGGCTCTCGGTGTTCAAAGAGAGCATTTATATATTCCCTAAAAGTTACACTTTACCTAAAGGAAAAAGCGTTAACTTCTTTAAAGCCCAGGTGAATTTATTTAATAATTAAAGAAACAGGTCATTTTTGTAAAATGAAATAACAAAAAATAAATGAATGGTTATTAAGATCTTATTAATTAATAAACTTTTAAAATCTTCTTATTTAAATCGAACCGTTATTTGCCTTTTGTTTCAACTTTATATTTATTACTTGTAATTCACTTGAGAATTACGCATTATTTATATTAAAGCACATTATCCTTAACGCAATGTTATTATCATCTTCAAGACGCGAGATAAATGTATTAGATTATAATAATTGTATACTGTCGTGTTACAACAGACGTCCTCAGGGCATACATGTTGTAAGATTAGCATATCTACATGTCTACCATTATAATCGTATGTACATACATGTCTGGTACAATTGGAAAACGGGACTTAATTAAACATGAGTAAATGCTATACAAATATAAAAAGCTCCAATATTACCTCTATTATACTGATACGGAAAATAATAATAAAAATGGATATCTTGGAGTAAATGTGATGGACCCTTAAGCGATAGCTTTTTCAGATTTCAGAATATTAAGAATTTGCATATAAGATTCCGGTGTGAACATTTTATGAGAAGTCAACACCAACGTTACGTTTTCTATGGTATTTTAAAACGATATACTATAATATACTGTTAAGGTCAAAATTGTTTTCCAGTAAACTCCCGTTATGCCGGTATAAGTTGGAGATTACATTTATAGGCATACATTTTTTTTTAATATATTTAATTAATTATATTTAAAAATGTTTGATGATATCACTATCTGATTATTATTTAGTCGGTCATTTCTAATATTTTTCAGTAGGTGTGTTAGTGTGAGTTGCATTGTGTGAGTACTGTTAGAAGGCATTGATACTGCGCCAACTATGTGCAACTCGCTCATAGTCATTAAGTTTTTTAAAAAAAGTAAGTACGACGTAGTAATTTTTTTTATTATTGTTTTGAGTTTAATCTTCTTCTCGCTAAAATATTCCTAAGCTACAAGCTGTGATTTTAAAAACATGAATTTAATATCTCGTACTTGACATATTTTTACACTTGTCACGTAGATGTCATGTCAGCGGGAGCCACACATCTCCATCTTGCCAAAGCGTTTTTCACTAAAATATTTTAAGATTAACACAAAATTTGAGGAAATCTTGCCGCATCACAAATATTATTAAATACTATTGGCTGTTTACGTTTATTTAGGCGACAAAACTTTTCACTTTTATAAAAATACATAAGTTTACGAAATATATGTTAAGTAAATTAACTTTTATCTGTCAAAATAAAAGAGCGTAAACATGTTATTATTCTATATATAAGTTTTATTATAGCAATCAATCACCGCCTTAAGGTATGGGCAAAGGCTTCGACGGTAATTTTTTAAAAATATTTTCTACTCAGCGACAAATAGCAGAAATACAGATTTTATAACGTTTAATGATTCGAACTAAATTAATGTTTAGTACAAATTAGTTAGGAGAAGTTTGTCTTCTAACTAAGTTTATCAAAATCCACAGATTAAACTTCAAGACAACTTGTCTTATGTCATAGTATTAACTGGTTACTAATTCACTTACACGGAACTGTAATATAGATATGTATATTACTTTGTTATCACAAAGATATAAGAAGTTTTAAAAATTCTATTATCTTTGAATCACACTATATAATACATAAATACTAACACAACCACCAATATTGTATTATCTACTTAATAAAAGATATTGAGTGGGATGTATCTTTATTTCGAATATTATTAAAGTCCTCATGCACTTTACCTCATTTGTCTCAGTATACTCATAAATAATGAAAGCCTTCGCCACTATAGTAACAAAAGAGATGATAAAATTGAAAATGGAGGAATATATGGAAGTAGAACCTTATTTAAGCAAGAATAGGATTATGATCCTAAAAGAAGGTTCCGTAAACGAAGCAATAAATTTCAGCTTAGTACATAAAGAACATTATCCCATTAATAATATAAACAAGCATTTAGCTTGAAAAGCTTAGCCATGTCGATACATAAAACGTTATACACCACATCCTCGAACTTTCCAACTTTCCAATCCCACGGCAGACCGAAAAGTTCCAAACAACATTATTGCAAACTGTTTGATGGCCCAGAAGAAAGCCATGCTAGACTTAATACGTAACTTACTGAGATATAAATTTTTGTCTGGTTCAACGACTCAATGCCTAACATACATATAATTTTAATAGAACTTGAAAGCAATTTTGAATTTAAAGTTTACAAATTTATTAAGGTAGAAATATTACGTATACAGAAAATGTTTGATAAGAAATTTGATCCTTTATACAAATTTGAAATATAATCTACCCGTATCAACCGTAATAAAGTTATAGTCCTAAAAATGTATATATGACTTCTTTAAAAAAAGGCGTTGCCATACTTTGGTAATCCGTGTACATATTTCTGTTAGTTGATTTTTTAAACTGGTTAGATAGAGTTTACAAAAATGCAAACAAATATTGCATCACGAGATATCTAGCAGTGAATTTAATTCTGAGTATGTAACTAGCGATGTTGCCAACAAAATGTTTGATATGTGTCTCCGTGCTATATTCAGAAGTGTAGAAATATTACAGTCATTGTATTTTATATACAGACGATGTGGGGATTGAGTCCCGAATTGGCAATAATTTTTCACACCATTCGTACGCTTCCAGCGTAGAAGTATAAACTGAAATAAATAACATAACTGATATGATCTCAAATTTCCGTTAAGGAAAATAATGATGATATAATTAAGCTGCTTGACATAATTTACAATTCATACTAATTGTAAGAATTTTCATCCGAAATTTAGAATTATAAATATGTCTTAGGTCATATACTCGTATAAGATCGGACAACCATAATCTTTTTAAGCAAACTATTTATAAATTGCTTGCTTTGTGTCTAACACGTAAAACAATACCTTTGTTTTAGGTGAGTTTCACGCTTTTAATAGAAAACCCTTTTATTATTTTAAAGACAAGAAACATTAATATCGACGTAAAATGCAGGATTACAGTCGGTTTGTTAAAAGCTTTCGCTTATTAAGAGAGGTAAATTGTACCATGGAGTGCGCAGCTTACATTACGGCATAAGATGTCTGGAAAATATGTTAACTGTAAGTGACAGGTAGTAGCGAGCCTGAAGTGTTAAATTAATTTATTCCGAATAATGAATAGAAGTTGCCATAGCCTTATCACTTACATTTTAAATCAATGGGCAAGTTGGTTTCGTAGAAAAAATAATATTCATTGCAACTAAGATTCTACAGATTACTTTTTTTTGGTCTTAAACGATCATAGAATAAATAAATACTTACAAGCTATTCCTGCAGCTTCACTCACGTTCATGTCGATTTTTTCAATGACTTCGAATTATTTATCAAATTATTTTTGGCTAAATCCATTGTATGTAAACACGCGCGGTTTCTACCGATTTAATATGCGTAGTTATAGATGTATCTAACTATAGACTGAAAGGGAGAAAATATTGATAACATTTTTTATGACATTAAATTTTAATGAAATAATTTTCTATGTTCCGGTATCAACAACTCATCAAAGTACTTTTGTTGCCAGAGATACATTAAAGAAAGCAACTTACGCTACCGTCATTGAATAAGAATTAAAGTTTCATCATTAGTTAATATTTCAAAATCGCTGTCCGCTCATGACTCAATCTGCATAGCTCAAATATATGAAACAAAGTAAACAAAACGAAAATGCGGTCTATAATTCACAATTTCTTATTTGAAGAGAAATACGATATACTTTGTACCGCACAAGCTGAGTATTAAATAATTCAGTATTCGTGTTAACATGAGTTACACCGCTCGCCCAACTAGAAAATATTATCTGCTAAATATCTTACAGATAAATAATTTGATATTTTAATTTATACTTAGAGAATGATGTTTTAATTTTCATTTGTCTAAATGTAAATATTTTCTATGTTCCTTGCGCTAATGATCTAGGTGCTAAACAGGTTTATATAATATCATAGAACTCTCGGGGTCCACAAGTGTAACACAACTCTCTTACGTACAAAAAAGAAGTAGCTTATTTCCTTGTTCAAAGCCATATTTATATGTATACTTAAATTCATCAAAATCCGTTATAAGGAAGGAAAGCATGAAAAACTAAGTCAGTTTTACATTTTTACCTAGATATAAATTAATGAAGTTTATCTATTATTTGATTGTTTATCTCATATAATCAATTACAAAAAATAATTAGTAGTAATTAAATTAAAAAGTATTCGATTAACATTTCAACATGAGGTTTATATACTGTACGTACTTTGGTAGTTAATTACCGGTCACAGAGGAAGGACAAACGGAATGTCAATATTTTTCACACGCCCGTAATCTCAATCCTCAAGATTTGAATATGATTATCACAATATAAAGTTCTCATTTCATGACAACCTAGTTCTATGGCACAGGTAAGATTGTATTTATCATTTACATAACGAGCTGATTTATTACTTTATCTGTAAACAAATTATTTTTCTAATCAGATTTCTTTCGATATTATAATCACTAGTAATATAAACAAAGTACCTACTAAATGAAGCTGTCTACGAGTATGTCTGAAAATCTTACGCTGCGGTATTCCTTTGGCTGTATTTACAATAAGAACAAAGAAGAATTACTTATTTTCCCTTTAAATGACATGTTTTAATCTCGTTATCCCCGCGTTATCTATAGAGTTTGATCAATCGTGAAATCACAGCGTAGATTACATCGCGGCGAATATAATAGAAATGGAATTGAGGGAGATGTGCTTTGTTCGGAAAATATTCTTTCTGCGTCCCTATTTTAATTTTCTCGCGAGATAACAATTTTTTGCCAATACGTGGCGTTACGCTTTTATGATATTAAATTTTTTTTTGTACTTAAAGCTTCTATGAGTTTCTATTTTTTGAGAATTATTATTATTGAAAATATAATAATTATTACTTAAATGTTGCTGGTACAAAGAACTGAATATTTATAGTAGAGATTCTTGGCTTGATGTTTACAATATATTTGAGAACATCGACTATTTTCTGTAAATACATCCGAAACTCCTTTCTCTTGTTACTCTCATTAATTTTCATGCTTATCGATTTATGGAGCTTTTGACCTGAATGTCCTTTAAAAGTTGTTCGGTTTGATCACGGTACGACCATTTCCCTGTTTTCCATTCACATTAGCGTTGGATATCTGATTCGTAAGACTTTCATTTATTCTTTTATTCAAGTATTCTTGTCTCGATTTTTGTGACACTGTTCCTTTATAGCATTATTCCGTATTCTTTCTTACACAAAGCCACGATATTGTAGAGATTTCAAGAAATATTATTATCACATTTATTAGCTTAACTTATAATCAATATTGTAATTAAAACTTAAGTGTCATTATAATCCTGCTTCTTAACCGTCTTACAGAATTGACATTTTGAATTCATATGTAATCAATGCATGTCTCCGAGACAATTCAATAACTTTGGGACTGATTAGCTGTTGGCGCCAAGTTAAAGCGATTTATTTCTAGCTACCTATGAAATACAATAGTTACAATTACTGTTCAATTTGCTGTACATTTTCTATTAGTCAGAATATATTTTCAGGATTAGACTTTATAATTAGAGTTTCTAAATTAATTATAAGCAAAGAGTAATCAAAGTTTTGCTAATGGAGTCCATTAAGGACTTTCAATAACTCTAATTAATAATTTATTTGGCTGTGATTAAAATATGAGGTAGTAAAGTGAAATCTAACCTAAGGTAGTTTTGTCTTGTTTGTCTCTCTTTATGCAAAAATTATATTAATTTAAAAATATAATTGTAGTTTACGATTTTATATTGATGTATTAGTGTAACAATTAATGATAAAATATTTTTTGCTGTAAAAGTTACTCGAAATAATTAAGAGCCTTTTTTATAAAAAGGTGAGCATCTTTTTTTGTATCAATTAGTCTTAGATATTAAATCTGAAAAACTATGGATTTTGTTATTTTTCTGTATTTGTAAATTGTCTGGGGTATATTTGGATCATTTAGATATAATAAAAACTATAAATAAACTTTGTTTTACAATCATAAAAATTGACAATATGTCCATAATAAACAAGGGCCCCACTTTTTAATTAATAAGTAATGTAAACAAATATTTAACGCACTTTTTGGTATATTTCTGGTATTATCAAAATAAAACTTTATAAGTACCTATATCTTGATTAGATTACAGTAGTATATTTTTAAGTTGATAAGGTGGAGACGAAAAGTAAACCTTGTTTTTTATTTTTTTTTGTGTAATTTATTTACTTTTTGTTACAAGGATAATACCTATTTTGTCTGCCTTATATCTGGCGTAGAATAAGACATATTAAGTTTTAAGACCACGTAATGAGATAGGATACTTCACGCTTTTTTATGTGTTTAAATTATGTTAAATTCTTTAACCTAAATTGAACAAAGACAAAGTTGCTCGCTAAAACAGTCCTCATATAACCAACAATATTTCTTAATGAAAATTTTTACGATTTTGTTAAAATATCCGAATATATCTTTAAGTTTTTTAAAGATTTTACCGCCATCTTAAAACTAATTAAACATTTATTTATTACCTAAACTGTTACATATTGTTTATTACAGTTAAACAGGTGTGCATAAATTGAAAAATAAGCGAGCATGTTTACTTGGTATTGTTTTTCATCAATTGCCAATAAATTAATATATTCGTATTACCGCTCTTGTAGCGCATTAATATCGACACCAGAGAGATCCTGTGTTTGAACTCTTAAGAACATAACGAAAAGAAGCCGAGAAGGTTATTAATCTACTAACTTGTAAAGAAAGGATAATTGAAGCTGGCTCAGAAATAGGGTACACACGAGCCTTTAATTTCCTATTGAGTTTGCTTATCCTAAAAAGTCTGGAAATTATTATTCTCAATATGTTATAACTGTAATATTTCAGCTTTATTAGTTAAATTTGTTGTCTACAAACAATAAATTGTCTTTATTCTTACAATCTAATTTAAGGCACACATGAAGTCGTTGATATTGTTTTTAAAAATGGTTACAATTAAAATTATGGATATCATATATTACTATTTCAATTACATTTCAACACGTAGAGCTTAATTGCTACGAGTTACGCCCGGGCTACGCCGTAGCACGTTACGACGTTGCTTCAAATGTGCTACGTGCATGTTAATTTTCACATTCGTATGCATTTATTCTGTTCTAATTGCACATGTTATAATTGGTGATAGCTATCCTTGGCTAGATATAGTTTAAATTGGATATACAATATGTGATAAATGATGTATTGTAATGAGCACAGTACAATTACGAGTCAGGTTACTTTTATTCTATATTTAGATTTTTTGAAATTAAGTCTAAATAAATAATATTAATTATTATATTAACATGTAGAGAGAACATTAAATGACATTAAACGGATAGTAATTAATAAGTGTACGTGCAGATCGGATCCTTTTGTTAAGAATATTGTACATAGATATCAGATTCGGCATATTTGGCAGTTTATATGGAAAATTGTAGTGAGCGTAAATTTATAATACATTCAATGATTCGTATTACTATATAATTTTAATAACTGCAAGTGGAATAACAATAGCACACTTGTAAATAATTACATGGCAGTTTTAAAAATTACTGTTCTCATTAGAAGTTTTTATATACATTTTTACTAAAAAATATTAACTAGTTTTAATGTGGTCGCACTATGAAATGTTTGCTTTAGCGTGATAGAATTTAAATCGTATTAGCCTTGTAGTTTATTACTTATACGAACGTTTTTATCCGATTAATAATTTTCTTTCAAGAAAAATATTATTATCTCAATTTTATACATGTTTAGTGTACTATAGCTAACGCCTAAACGTTAGCAGAATATTTTCTAGATCTACCGGTCTTGGAGGTGTCCATGGACCACAAGAATCCCTAACTAAAGGTGAACTGTACGCTCGCTTGTCTTTCTATCGTATTAAAAAGGGAACTAACCTCAATCGTTTTAATAGTACTTCTTTTATTTATTATTTTGTGTTTGATAATTTTCGCAATACTAAAGTTATTTAAAACTCCGTGAGGATGCGTGATCAGCTTTTTATATGTACACTTCTTTCTTAAAGGTTTGAAACTCGCTCTAGAAGAATCCCAGGCGACATCGAGTTCTATAAAGTGGTCATGCGAAGCATAAAGTATCAAAAGAATTCGCATAGATTGCCAGACCTTGCGTTGATGTGCACGGAATTTGAAATTTTGGCTGAATACGTGATAATAATCGTCCGGGTATAACATTTTTGTATTTTATTTCCTGTAGACAAGTTAGTCACACGTTAGGTGTTTCCGAGATGTATCGAAGTATCTTTCAGGTCACTAACCACCATGCGCAAATGAAAAACGGTAGTGAAATGTAATAGTGAATGTTTTCTTAAAATTTTCAAAGTTTTTAAAATATAAATGAAGGAACGATGATTAAATAATTAATCTGATTGAGGTAAATAATATTCTTCGTGTTAATTTATTGATCACTGTTATAAGATACATAATGAAACTCTAATGAACTTTTTTAGTAAATATCGTGTTTTACTTTTTTTTATACAGAGTTCACTTAAAACATTGTGGCTCCTCATAAATTCCTTGATAGAAATTCAACATTCATTGAATTACCATTCATTTTTTCACTTTATACAAACGGTTCCTTGGTAAAAATAGTATTTTTCCCACATTAATATTTCATATACCATAAATATAAGCTAATACTAACGAGCTCGTAAAATATTTTTAAATTTTTTATCAAATTATTTAACAAACAACAACATAGGATATTCAATCTAATCAAAAGTACCTACACGTACAGTACAAAGGGTATGTAATATCAGGCACAAAGGCCTACAATTTTGGGTATCAAATATCTTGTACAATTTATCAATAACAATGGCTAAGCAATTAACATCGACTCTCCTGGAATATAGTATCAAAATAAATTTTTTAAAAATTTACTAAATAATCGACAAAACCGAAATGTTACTTTTTTAAATACGACTTGAAAAATATAAGCCTTACTCAGTATAACGGTATATCTTAGCCTCATTATATTTTAAACAGGTCTTCTTCTTATTAATTTATCATCTTATTGTTAAATGACTAGATAAATAAACAATAAATAAATTTTAAATTTATTTCGAATGTTTGGAGATTTAAACAGTGAAGTAAAATTTTCCATCTAGGAACGTTGCTTTGTAAGGTATACATACAGGCTGTTAGGGGACCGCTACCGAAAACGAAGACAAATGATAGTACTAACGGCACCTTTGATGATGAGACAGAAAAAAATTCGATCCTGACTTAAAAAAACAAAACATATTTTTAAAACGTTTATTAGCATTATTTACGATCCATCATGATATATATAATATTTTGTATACTCACGTTATATTATAGACTTTAGTGCATCACAAGTGCTTCCCGCTGGATCAATGTCAAGAATTTTTGTAAGGCTAATTTTTGCTAGAAACATATTATGACAATATAAATATAAACAAATATATATAGATATAATTACATTTAGGTTTAACCTTTTTGTTATTAATTGTGTCAAATAATACTTTTATTTACTGGACCATCGTTATCGTTCTGTCGGATAGATTTTCATGTTGTATATTAATTCATTGATGACATTATTGTTTTTTGTAATATTTATAGGGGTGAATAATCTAATACATAAAATTCTCGTCCCACAATTTTCGTTCACATACTCCACCTAAACGGCCTGACCGATTCATATTAAATTTTATATGCATATTCAGTAGATCTGAGAATCGGCTACTATCTATTTTTCATGTAAATGTTAAGGGTGGTCCACCTAGAAATTTTTTTTATTATTTTTAACATTTTTTTTGTTTACGTTTATTTATGATACACCATATAAAATACATATAACTCCCCTATATATTTATGTAGCCAAACGTCATTTATTGGGTCAGCTAGTAAAAGTACAGACATAGGAAGAAAAAAAATAAGCTAATGGCTATTTAAATCTTATTTTTTATAAACTAAAAAATAAATTTTGTTTACTAAATTTACATAACCACAAGGAAAATCCAATTTTCTAATAAACCAAAGACATACATCAAATAGAAAAGTCTAGATATTGTTTCTTTCAAATATTCTGGCCGAATGCACACGATTCACGAAACTAACCCATATGTATGCATAGCTCCTTTGTGCGAGGCGAATACAAATAGTCTGGGCTATGTTCAACTTTATTTTTAATAATTCATGTACATTTTTGTGACTCTTCTGATATAAAAAAATGTATATCATTGATCATATGTTAACGTATGATATATTTTATTATGGACAAGAATCTCATGGTTTCAATTAAAATTACATATAATTATGACATTACGATAAAATATTACATTTCCACTTCATTATATAACATCCTAGGATTATATACAGAATGTGACATCATATTGAAATAATTTTTTTTCATAAAAAATAATATAAGGAATAACATTAATATTGAGGGATGTTGTATATTATACCGAATTCCAAAAGCCTATGTTTATTGTATAGTAAAATATACGAATATATTCTATTCAGTACAATATAAGGTTGAGTATAGCAAAAGGTTGTGTCTGATATTCTGAACATAACGTACAATTTTACGCGTTCGACGCAAGCATCATAGAATTTGTAACTTGTCCTTCATGCTTCTAGAAGTTGCTCAAACATTTTAGAATTGCATTCATTGGAATAAAATAATTGTATTAAACGTAAAGATTTCTAATTTTGACAATTATTGATAAGCTAGTTACTTAAAGGTACTTGATACGTCTTAAATTAAAAAAAAGTGTTTAAAGATTGTTTCGTGTCTAACGACATTGTTAGTGATTTTACGTACAGTATCATTTCCAGAACTAATGAAGAAAGGTTTCTAAATAGTATATCAATATTCATATTTTAAGAAACTAATGTAAACAGATTACGGTGTGATAACGTTATTATATTCAAAAATAATAATTAGCATAAAATTAGTAATCTTTTTATAATAAAAATTATGTAAGTAAAGCGAAGGACCTTTATTTAAGATAATACCATTGTGTTCAAACTTTATATAGAGACGGAACTATGCAGAACTTATTCTTAACTAAAAGACATCACACAACTTCCTAAGTTGCATAATGTACCGCGAACTTAATATTCATGCAAACATGAAGTTTAACTTCAAAGAAACTATGCAATTAAGTTGGTTAGGTTAAATAGGATAAACGAAGGGATTACAGAAAGCCAGATGTAAAGATAAAATTGTTCAAAAAATATTTGAATTACCTCACCTCCAACGAATAGGTAAACGTTTGACATAAATGACAGATTTTGAGGATCATAGCTAATAAAAGTTAAAGTCAAATTGCTAGTATAATCTAAATCAATGTCGATTCATCCGTTTAAAAGTAACGGTGCCAAAGACATAATTACATTTATGAAAATACGGTTTTTGTATTGGTGACAAATTTACGTTTTGGTAAATTGTAGATGTAATCTGCCTTTCTAAAATATATTATCTTCGTAATCTGTTCTATCAGTGCGATGGTGTCGGATGGTAAAAAATAATAGCTAGAGAGGTTAAATGTGCCCTATATAGCTTGTTAAGATTCTTACAACTGTTTCAAGACATTCTACATACCTTAATTGTTCTCAGGGGATGAAGAGAAAAACACATATAGATATATATATTAAATTGTAGCTTATAAAGAAATTTTTTCATACGTAATTGAAAAAAAACATTATTAAAAAAGTAAGGTGCTTCGTATATATTAAAACAACGCGCATTGTTCTTTTGTTTTTGTTGTTTGAAATTCTACAATGTATTTTTAAAACATGTTTTCACTTCGAAGAAGAAACAACGATGAGTGAAGCGCTTCAGCGTTTCAAAAGGTGTGTTTCACAACTACGAGCATTTCTTCAAAATACTTTTATTAGCTTTACATGTAACTGGTAACATATTCATATTCTGGTTGACAATTAGACTTTACATATCTTATATCATAGTGAAAAAAATATTTCGTTGTAAAAGTCAGTTGGTTCTCAATACCATAATCTGAAAAGTTTATTAGGTTTTGATTGTTATACATACAAAATAAATTTGTTATTATTATATTAATGAATTAAGTAATAATATTTATCTCTTACTTTTATGGTATTTACTAATTAGTTGTATTATAACTTATTTTATATGTGTTATAAATTTTAGATGATTGATCATGTGATATGATATTATTATTATTATAAATTTATTGTATTTTTAAAATTTATTTTGCGACAGCTTAACACATACCTACAATATCATTTTTTAAAATTAATCGGATAATTTTTAATGCATCCATATATATTACATAAGCAAAATCTAAACTTGGGAGATCTTTTACTTTTTATCCAAAGTCCGGTAGAACCGGTAAGTTTACAGCTTAACTGTTGTTGTGGAATTGCTTAAGTTCTTGTTGACTGCGGCATTTGGTGTATTCGATCTTAGTTGAGAATTTTGTCTGCAATACAATGCATTTATTTGTATAAGTGTATCTTTGTTTTTATTGTGTTATTATAGACTTAAACGAATAGATTTAGAAGGGAAATTAATGTGACTTAACCGCCAGGGCACGTTTTACTCTATACAAAGAACAATTTGTGGTTATTATCTATCTGCGCCGCCTTTTATCCATATGCGATGAAATATTGTATAATTCTTATCAGTATTATCGAAGAAGTAATAAAAAATAAAAGTATTTCAGCATATACTGACTAAATTGATTAAAGTATTATGCGTTGCATATGAATATATTTCTTTATTAATTCTATTCGTTTTTCTTAACATCGTAACACAGATTAATGTCATACCAATTATCCAAAAAACACCATGAGTTCGCTCCACCTTGCTTTCATTATAGTGACGAACAACCTTATCGGACACACCCAGGCTTACTTAGTAAAGTATTATGTAAACATACAGAATGAAATTCTACGCGGGAGTGCAACTTTTTAACTTTTTAAAAATATGAATGTACTTACATATAATTTGGTAACTTTCCTAATTTTGGTAACTTATGAGATTGTTAACAAAAACATATATTAGAGTATTACAGATATTAATTTACACTTATTTTAATACAAACATTAATACTTAGATTGATTACAACTAATATTATTTTTAGAGCGGATGTGCCGTACTTACTTGTATTAAACGAAACTTTTTAATGGTTATGACAGATGAGGCCATTTAATTTTAAACTTCCTACTCTTAAGTTATAACATAACTTTTAAAAAAAGCCACAGAAATTTATTAAATTAATAAAATATATTTTATTAATCCGTATGTTTACAAACATTACCCACTGTTTAATTCTGTCAAGTAATTCCCAGTAATTGGCTGACTTATGGGGATTTTAAAGAAAAATAGGCATAAAAGGTTCCGAATAAATGAAGGCTTTTCTTACTCATTTATTCGTAAGCCTCTTTAGATTGAGAGTATTCAATACAGAAGCGTTTTCGTGTATTTAATTTAGGAACTTGAAAAAAAGGACTGAGGTCTACACACATATATTACGTAACATTGATAAAACTACTTGATATTTACAAAATTAGATAAAAAGCTTTCTAATAATATGTGACAACGAATAATATATAACCAAACTGTCATATTTATAAAATTGATATAGATATATATTAGTTTAAATGGTATCTTCTTGTTATAATATGAAAAATTTAAAGTTACCCGAAGCAAAACTGTAAAGCGCCTTATCGATTTTTTATACAATTTACAGCTAAAAACCATATCAATCGTATTAGCTTTCACACAAAGAAAACTGCATGAAAATTTGGTCATTCACGTGGGAGATACGATGCCATGGACAGACACAAATTGACAGATAGATGCCTCAAACTCATAACATTCTTATCTTAGAGGGTGTATTAGCTAATACCACTCCTAATTTTCGTATCTAGTTTAAACGTTGTATATAAAATTGTTGTTCAGATGATAACATTATATTTTAGTGTTATGGAATTGATCTGATGAAACGTATTATTGACGGTAGTAAATTTTATTTGGTATCGATTAAAGCATCCAAAATTCTCAAACATTTTTTATGATAATATCGACAGACAAACATAAATTCATTTGATTGTAGATAATTGAATAGTCTTATTACAACATTAATTGTTACTGAATGCAAGTTTTCGAAAATTTGTAGACTGATACAACACCTTACCATCTATGAAAAGTGATACGTGACCCGGACGGATTTAAATATTTGCTTATAAAGATATAAATTCCATGCCCTCATTTTCTTATCGTGCGTAGGTAATTAAAAGCGAGGTTGGCCGTAGTTAGCCTTCTAAATTTATGCATTAGTAGCGAAGGGGACATTAGCGATCCCCAGGGGAACTTAATTAGGTTTTTGTTTTGTCAATCCTCATTCAAATCCCATCTGTTTGGATATTGAAAAATTTAAAAGGAGAAATTCAAAAACTTTTTTCGTTTAAAAGGCACGTGAAGTTTCGTGTAATAATTGAAAATACAACACGCAAGCAATTTTTCCATTTATTTGTTATTTGTAATCCGAATGCTATATTAAACAGACGTTTTGTACTCAAAGTGCCTTTATAAATAAAAAGTATGTTTTTTGAGATTGTTAGCAGATGTGTAATTTTTAAAAACAATTGTACCTTCTTTTATTCAATTTTCATTTAACTAAAATGTAAATTCTTCAAATGAACAAAGGGATCGAAAAATCAATTAACTACGTGATTTTGTAAGTTTGTCTTTGTACATGCTGGTTCATCCTTTATTTAGTAATATTTTTCCTGAAATGACAATTGCCTAAAATAATCCATAATTCTTTTCTCTGGTCAACTAATAATAGGATATTCAAGCTATTTACTCGTAATATAATTACGTACACAATTTGAATGTTACCCGTAAGTTGTTTTTTCTGTTCTGTGAATTGATTTAATAAGCTATTCTCCTTCATTTATTTTTAGCATACATACATGTTCCAATCCTATGAATTCAGGATAGAGTAGTGACTTATTATAGAAAGATAGCTCTGTATTAAATCCATAACTCATAGCAAAAATACTTGGCCTCACAAACGATGAAACGCGATGTTCCTTATTCAAAATTGCTTCAATAGTTAAAGTTTATTTCAGCAAAATACAATTCGAAGAATATTCTAAATTTCTCTCAGTAATGCCAGTTTTATTTATTCTTTGACAGCTAATTTTTCATAAATTTCCCAACGCTACGCCCCGCCGAGTATTTAACAGAGACCTATTTCGTAAATAAACATTATTATTTTGATTTATTTTCTCTCATTCTTTATGAGTAATTAAAAGGGTATATCTTTCATAATAACTCTTTTACAAGTATAGGCAATGGATAAATTCATTAAGGATTATGTCAAATATTGTTGGCTATTAAGGATATTTTTATTATTATATAATTTTATCTTGCTTCAACATTATACCTACAGTTTTTCATATTCATGTACGGAATATTATAATGCTTAGAACAAGACGCTGCAATAAGAATGTCAGTTTTATTTTGGACGAAGCTAGCAAGTGTGATTTTTTTTTAAAATAAGGTCAGCAAAAAAATATGTTCTGGCCTGAATAGGGTTTTTAATTTAATGAAGAGCCCTGGGACAAGGATATTACCTTATTTCTTTTAATTTAAAA
>JAOSYY010002023.1:0-19004 GCA_025727935.1 Hebomoia glaucippe
CTGTTTAATGGAATAAATGTACCTTAACTAGCTCATAATAATGACAATGAGAATCCAATTAAAAACAGACTAGACGATACGGATATTAACATACACCGATAAACATACAGAAATTTTATACCTTTTGTTACTCTTATAAACCTATTATTTACTATCACAAACAAGTGTCTTATTTTTTTAATTATATCGATAAATTTAAGATTAATTCTATAATTAAGTAAGTTACTTTGCTTTTATTTTTTTCATTTATAAGAAACAGTTCCTATATATTCCTAGAAAACTTAAAATTTCGTTTTTGTTGCAAATTCAACAAAGACGAAATTCTGTCTTTATCACGAGCTTAGAGTCTATAACATCAGCCAATGTCTTAATGTTGTATTGATTTTGAAGTCTATGAATAAATTAACATTCTACCAGACTGATAGACATAGATTCAATGAGCAGATCTATCTCTCATAAATGTGTATCAAATTATTTTGGATAGCTTACATAAATGGGTAAAGTTGTAACATATCTGAGATAAGTATTTTGTTACATTAATACATATTAAATATACCTTTTTATATATTATTCAGACCTGTTTTTACTTTTAAATAATAAAAACTACCTGTAAATGTAATATCTATACAATAAAAATGTCAGTTTGAATATCAAAAAAGTTATTTCTCTAAATCTTTACGTACGTATATATGTATAGGATACTGTGCAACAAAATCTGTCTGTCGGTCTATCTGTCTGTTTGTTGTTGTAGAAATTCAATATAAGGTGAATTAAGAAATAAATTAGGCTAGGCCATTTATAAAATAACTTTGTAATTCAGATATGATTTAGACTTTTTGTTGACGCAACAGTTTCTCAAATCGATTCAAGTGTTCGTTAAAATGAACGAAATAACGGTTTGGTTAGAACTTCAACAATCCTCTTACTTGTTTTAGATTTTAGAATTTACAAAAAAAAAAGTTAGTCCTAGTGAAAATGAAGCCACTATAAACGATTACTAGCAACATATGTAGGTATAACATAAGGACCTGGTTAAGTAATAATCAAAAACTACAAATATAATTTCAAACAACACATCCATTGGTAAAATGTATTGATTTATTAAGAGCGTTTTCAGTTTGATTACCCAAATTAATTACCGAAACATTTGGTAAATAAATCGAAATTCTGGCCGACAAATTGCTTCGTTAAAATGTACAATAACACTTAATAAGTAATAAACGTTCTCAATGTATATGCGACATAGAAAGTTTCACAAATGATATTCCGTTGGTCAATTTCATTAATTTTATTATAATGTATATTGAACTGTTTTGAATTGACAAAAACGTAACAATCGGGTGATTTATATGATAGCGATATTTTTTTTAAATTGATTTTAAATTCGTTTTTATAAACAATATCGTTGAATTGTATATTGGTAAATGTATTTTCGGTACAATTTTCAGTTAACTGAAGACAACGAGTGTAACCGCGAGTGCAGGCCACACTTTTTAGACATTATACTGTAATAAAATAAATTGTTATCTATAAAGAGCCCGCGTTCAGATTACATGATCCCAAAGGAACTGGCTCCGCCGAAAAAAGATTTTATTTTTTCTTTACCTTTCTTTTATCTAAACGAGCATTTGCGTATACCATACTGTATTGAGAATTATTGGGACAAGAAGATAAAAGGCATTTTGTATCGTTTTATTTTACAAAATCTTCACTGAGTTAATAAAAGTTTTGTGTAATCCATTTGACTTTTCATTCGAATATTAGATACATTTTCACGATACAGAACTTTTCACAGCACTATAATAATTACCGCACTAGATTGTAGACTATCAGTTCATGAATAATATTAATAAATCCTAACTTGAACAAATACTGTACTGACCTTTTATCAAATTCATGAAGATCCTCTGAAGTAAACTGACTCGTCACATCCAATAACTGTTGGATGTGGTCACTGCAGGCTCTGCTGTTCCGTCTGCCTTCTTCCCCGTCTCTAATGAGAATGGTGGAGCAGCCCCCGTAGTCAAGAGACAAAGACGGCTGTTGTACGACGATAGTTGTGCGACCAGCTGGCATAGAAGACGCGGCATCCAGGGGGTTAGCTGTTACGTGGACCTGAGCTGTTGAATATTTAAAGACATGAGGGAATCCTTTTAAAAAGCTTAATCATGAATAACCACAGAGGAATTAAGGGAACAGCTTTGATATTTAATATGGCAACAATTGCACCGACCGAGTTGACAAATAATACAATAAAAGTATAAAAAAGAGCTTAGAAAAGAATGTCGTTTCATCATTCCTCAAACGGTGGTCGTTTAGCAGAAAGATCTTAATATTTAATTGTACCAGTCGACTGTCTTCGAGAAGATGGAGGAGGAACAGAATGCTGATGGGTTGAGGATCTTCTTCTAGTTGTTGTAAATACTTCAGTCCCTTCAAGCTGCTTTCTTAGCCTGGTCACTTCGTCCTTATAATACTCTTTATCCTTCTTCTTAGGTCTGGGTTCACTTCCCCTTCTCTTGACGGTCTCAGGCTCGAAGTTGAAATGTGTTTCGTATTTCGTTTGCGTTATTTTAGGGCTCTTCGGTGGTTCCATCTTCTCGTAAACTTGGATAGATGTGGACGGTCCCGTTAACTCAGGATTTGGTTGATTGACTTGTGTTTTATTACGCTGTTCATAAAAAAAATATTAAGTAGAAATTTTAAACGACGCTTTCACAATCTTTAAGATACGTTACAACTAATAAAGCTTCTAAAATTTGGTTGTAAATAATTTTGTTTACTTGATATTTAATAAATGTTAAATTTTAGAATACTTAAACAATAGGAATTAAATTATACCTTTTCAGGTTTCTTTTGATTCTGGTGAGGTTCTGGAATGGGGACATCGAATATAAACCTCGCTGGGCCCGGCCGCGGCGAATCTATGGTATCTGTAGCTGACTGTGGAATTGCGTAGGCAGGAGGGTCGAACTCGCAACTATCTTGTGCGCGGTGGTAGTGTGGTGGGGCTGTGCTAGGAGGATTCGCTGGGGGTGTGTCGTCGATGAGGTTTTGTGGAGGTTCTGGTGGGTCGGGTTCTGCGTCCATGGAATCATCTGTTCCAGTTATGGACGTGAGAGCGGTGGCAGCTGAGTCTGTGCTGGTATTAATAGTCTTGTCAGAAGTTGTACTGCTGCCCATCACGACCACCTGAGGAAAAATATTTATCTTAAAACACTTTGGTTGTACTATCAATGAATGTAAACTATTAATCCACATGATGAACGACGTCCTTAGTCTGAAATCAGCTTGGCATCCATTTTCTCTATTATCCTCATTAAAATTGGGATACTAATTATTTCATCGAAGCCTTTACTAAATAATGGAACGAAGTTTATTATAAAATCTCATAGTATCATTTATATCACTCATATTTGTGTAACGCAATAGGAATAATTTAATTATGTATACTGATGAATAATATTGTAGTCATTATAATACATTTTCTTCTTTACAAATTAAATAACGCCTTATTTTTATTATCTCGCGAAGTTTTAATCTGATAATAACACAATAGAGTTTGTTCGCCAGTAAATTTAATTACATCAGGTGTAATAAAAAATAGGATTTGAAACAAGTTTCGCCTAGGTCAAATAGTTTTCTTACTTCTCAATGTTACCTTTTATTTCATCGCCGGGAAATGTTTTCAAGAAATTATTCAAAATAAGCGTTGCATAAGCACCTCGTGATAATTTAGTATAAAGTAATAACATAATTTTAAATGGAGGTTTAAGTGTTAGGAATTCTTTAGAAAATATGAGTTTTTTTAAAACGTATGCTACATTAAGTAGTATCCACTTATAAGTTAGAAGTAACATAGCCTTTTTGTAGCGGTTTAAAGTAATTATGAAAAAATACAAAGAAAAGAATTCAAAAGAGTTACAAAAGCTTTTATTGAATCAGCCGTGAGCTGGAAATGCACTTGCGAACGTTAACATCCATATTTTAAAAGCGAAATGTTCTGAGTGCCAGCCCTGCTTTGTTTGTTAAGAGCTTCAGCGTTACACGGCTATTTTTTGTTCTATTCTCCTAAAAGCCATAACTTGCAATTTACGAAAAACAATATTAGGCTTATTACTAACGTATAGGGCTTATTCCATTGAACAATTATAAACCTAATATCTGTAATGGGATACACGCATATGGGCTACAATCAAGTTGAGAGCACGAAAATGTCGTTCCTTGCTATATTCAAGCACTGAAGTCTGATTTTAAACTCGATAACTTCGACTTATAACATAAATAGCTTAAATTTCTATCATCAGCAACGACTTCAGACGAGTACAATTTGCTAATAAAATAAGTAAATTTATTTAGTTATATGAAATAATAATTGGGATATATTGTGTATAAGGACTTTACGTAAATGATATCTAAACGAAGAAACAGCCGGACGCGGTCCAATAAATTTTATTTCTATGCCTGCTTTGAAGTGTACATAAATAGGTATATAATATAATCTATATGAAATATTTATGAATCGTAAATTGCCTTAACTTTACTAATCCTTAAGTGCTTTTTAACCGAAAGAGTGATTATTTAAAGTTTCAAGATCTGAAAATTATTGCATTTGTTCTGAAATACTCAAATCTGCTGACCGAGTTTGTAGACTACAAAAAATGTTATACAAACTCGTTACATATTTATTCATGGTAATGTTGCTTACATTATTTCTTCAATTAATTCCTGTTTACGATAAGTATATAGAAACAAAATGTATTTATTAAATCTTAGGAATTTTCAGACTATACCATGTTAGGGACAGCATTGAGAGTTCCGTTTTCGAAATTATTCAGTAAATTTGCGTAATAAAACGAATAGTTATTCAAGCTCCCGCGAAGCCCTAGGATTTTACGGGAAAAACAGATTATGTTATCCTAAGATAACAGATGTCACAGCGCTATCCATATTGAAAAGTATAATCCGAGCTCCCGCGTTATAACGGGTGGGAAGAATATTGAAATTCCACCCGCGTCACGAACAGCCGCAAAAGGTATAGTGCAAAAATGTGCATTTCGATTTCAGTATGTGAATGTTTGCGTATATAAATATATAAAATTTAAATGTCTATTTGTCCTAAAAAATCGAAGCTTTTTCGAAATACATGTAAAGGTATGTACAGTATTTATGTACCTATAATAAGAATACAACTTATAAAAATAATGTCTCGATATTCCAGCCTTTTCCGAAAAGACTGGCCCAATTTTGATATAATTATTATTAGCAGTTAATGTTATAATAAGTAAGTTAGGCTTTCACTACTTCATTATCTTTCCTATAATCTATACATACAGTCAATGCAGGTGAAGCCGCAGGTTACTGCATATTATTAAAAAATAATAAGTCAACAGCCGATCATAAAATTATAAATGGTCTCGTGACTGGCGTATTACAAACATTAATTTTAGTGCGTGAACTTTTTATATGTAATATTATCTTCAGTAAGAGATTGGCCAAATTAGATCAGGTAAAAATCAATGGCGCGATAAAAGGGTCGCACCTTTGTTACATTACCTAAATCCGCAATGCGGAACTCACTTATACCGATATCTGTATTGTAATTATGTGCTCGTCCTCTAATATCAACTACACTGATCATTACGGACGTTTGTTTGTATTCAATTCTACTTATTATCCTTCATTCAGAATTTTTTCACAATTTTAGACATTTATTAATTCCTCCTTATTCTTAAAAAAATTAAAAGCCTAATGAATGTTTTAAATTAGTGAACATAAAAGTCTGTATAAAGAGATTTCATGAATAAGACCGATAATGTTTAGTGTATAAATTGCCATTTTATTCATTTATGTACAAAATTTGATAAACCTCATAAGCCGATCCCAAAAATAATATTCCAAAATGAAAAGGTACTTGGATCGCAAATACTTGTAAAACTTGTTTTTTTCAATTATCACGGACTTATTCTATTAAAAGTCTTCACTCATTAGGATCATCGAGGTTTAAACAACATTGATAATATTTACCTATTTCAGGAAAATAAGTATAATTTCCTTGTTTAAAAATTCCAAACATACGTCTAGTGCTTAGCTGACGCTGAATAAATTTGATTGTTTTTGTAGAACACGACTGTGCATGAGAATTAGCAATTAAAACTTAGGTACAATGAAATGCATTATTTGTAAAAGTCATGAGGGACAGATGCGGCGCCTCCAGCGAGCCGCGCCAACTGGAGCGAGGTCTTTCAATGAACTGCAGCTGTTTCTGACGTCCTAGTACCTTCGCTAATTAATGTGTACTCTTTTTAGTTTTGAAAAACTAAACCGACCGAGATCACTGCTTTCATTAACTTACTGACGACAGATATTCCTTTAACCTATCTTCTCTTCTTTTTCATGTGCTCGCATGCTCGTTGTAATCAAAAATAAAATGCCAATTAGAAAAAGAATTGATTTCTTCTTACTTTGTCTAGATTTATTATTTATGATTTATCTGTATTTTAAATAAATATTAGAGCTAATTGTGTTTACACTTGTAATCACATATGTAGTAGTTAAGTTTTCAACTTATATTATTTTGAATGTTGTATCTTGGTGTTATTGCTTTTGACAAACATTTAATTAGATGACTTTTAGCATCCAATTTTGTTGGTTTTATAAACAATTTAATTAGGGAGTGATTTTAAAAAATATTCTTTATTCTATCTTTTCCAGTTAATATAAAATAATCTTTGTGTATTTGGCACCAGTATTTGAGCAACCACAGCTTGCAAGGTGCAATTTCCGCCAATCGGATTCCGTGTTATTCAAACGTCTCGTCACTTCGAGAACTAAACTATTGTGAGGAATATGACTAAATGAATATGATAAACTACTTTTGAGTTATAATATATATTAATTTATTTATTTTAATTATACTGACAGTTGCAGGAAATAAAGATAAATATTACGAGTTATGAGTTGATAGTCCAATGACAAATTTGTGTTCTTGATAATTAATTTTTAACATACTTTAAGTTTTATTGGATTCTAATTTATTCTAATTGTATTGAAATTAAATTTATATTTATGCAGTTCAAATGACAATCCTATAATGGAGCAAGGAGTTATTTTTATAAAATTACACACATATTATTTATGTACGGGCAAGTATAAGTCGTCTAGAGCTGGCAAAGCTTAAGACTAGTTACCTATGTTCTATATTTTTTGAGAAGGGTTTCCGAAATTTATAAATAATATAAAAATATTTAAATAAACTATAATTGTATTTCGATTAATCTGCGGGTGTTAGGAAATAAAGAACGTTTAAAAGTGCAAGGAGTTTGTTCTATGTGAGAACAATGTTGCGCTCGACGCTAGAGATAATTTAATTAGGACCGTGAGATAGAACTATGTGGAAGGCACCTGCTAGCCGAACTAATAGTGGTACGTAATCCTCACACTGTAGCCCCGAGGGCTTAAACCAAACAAATTACATTGTATTAAACTGCACACATTTGACACTAATGGTCTGATAAGTTTTAAGGCAGGTGAACTTAATTTGTATATAAGTTTTAAACTCGCCTTTGAAACATATATATGTATTATATTTATTTTTTATTATTATTAATTATTTCTTATTATATATTATATATATCATTTTCAGTACGATATACGATATATATACTTACTAGCTTCTGCCAGCGGCTTCGGTCGCGTTCAGTTCGATTATTACACCTTGGGTTACATTATGAGAATTTTAAGTAAGGATCCCAAATTTTTTGAAAATATAATATTCCTCTTTTCTCGATAAATGCACTATCCGATACTGAAAAACTTTTTCAAATCGGACCAGTGGTTCCTGATTTTAGCGCGTTCAAACAAAGAAACATACAAACCAACTTTTCCGCGTTGTAGTATTATAAGTATAGATTACTGTCCTATGAAATAGCTGAACAGTTAGACAGAATTTTTTACTGGTGGTGTTGCAGTAAGCAGTCTTCTTTAAATTTTGAAATAGCCTTTTCGCTTATTATTAAGTATTACTGTGAAATAAATTATGAGAATACTCTGAGGCATCTAAAATACTTTCAATATAATGCATAAACATAAAAAGATTGTACAATCATCCGGAATGTGAAGGAATAATTGACAAATTACGCAATTATTTATATAAAATTAACGATTCTAAATTTTATTGCTGAATATGGCTCACGATCTTTAGTTCACCGTTCATAGAAGTCGTGATGGATCAGTAAGATGTGAATAGTGTTTGAATTTTTTCAAAGGTTGGGTACTTTGTAGAACGTATCTATATGGCTACAATTACTATATTAAAAATGTATGTACTAATACATTTATTTATATGGACGATATACTGGTAACTGAAAATACTACTCTGCATTGCAATGTCTGTCATTGGGTCAGTCAGCTGCTAATGTCTCATCAAGTCCACAGACACGAGTAGAATTATCTCCAATTATCCGTGAAATGGAACCGCTCTCACGCACACGATTGATTGACTGTTAAATACACTCGAAGATAACGGTACAAATTAGCTTCAATTTGTTTCATGTTGCTAATCACCATCGACCTTACTATTAACCCCATCCCCTCTACTAGTATTAGAGTAGACTAGCTGTGCCCGTGAATTCCTCTGCGTGGAATTCTTATTTTTTATTATTTAAATTATTAAAAATAAATAGAATGTCTAAAATAAATATAGCCTACATTTCTCTTTATTACATCATTTATCTGTCAGTGCAAGTCTCATCACAATTGGTCCAACCGTTTCAGAGATAATGCGGAACAAACAGCCAAGCACAAACATGTTATTTTGGTACCATGCACATCTATATACATTCAGTAAAAAGCGTATATTTTAATATTACAACAAACAGTCGAATTTTATTTATTTATATATGTACATACGTACCTTAACCATTATATGTATATAAATTAATTATTCAACGATATGTTATCGACCTGTTTATTTTTATTTCAAACTTCATAACCTTTTCTTTTATGAAGCATGGTTAGTGACCTAAACGGAATATCGATGTTCGTCCCATCCACTTCATGACATGCTAACATAATATAAAAATGTTTAACTGGGCGATGTTGTCTTATCAGGGATGTACATTTAGAAATAAAATTTAAGTCTATTTGTAATATCAAAATAAGCTATCTTTAATGCATATGGGCGTTTATAAGGTATTTATATATACGAGTATATACATAGTTGGCATCGCCTCTTCAGGTTCGACTAATCTGGGAGATGTCTATAGGCGACAGGAATTGCCTTAGCATAGGTGAACTGTATGCCTTCCTGTAGCATAAAAAAATTACAATAAAAACACAATATATATAATATTTCTCCCGGTACTCTGATTGTTTTGGCTAATGTTCGAAACTACTGGACCGATTTTAACGCATCTTAGACTAACACATATTAAGAAGTAACGTTTATTTTATCATATATAGCTAGGTAAATAAAATGAATGTACTTATAACCGCGCAACACTACGTGAAAATATATATTTGCTATTTATCTAGTCTAGGTGAAGTGCCATCCAAACTTACTCATCGATATTATTTTTGCTCGCAGTAAAAAGATATAAGTGATTCTAAAATCGCCAAATGAAAATAGTTTTTCCAGAGTTCGATCAAGTCAGCAAATATTCGAGACGCGACAATTGCTAACATATTGCAATCTGAAGTTTTAACAAATTCCATTTCTGTTGAAAATTTAATATATCATAAAGACTCTATGAATCGAATATACTGAATTTTATTATTCAAACGATAGGGAGCGACACCGGAAGGACGGACGATTGAACAAATTAGCGATTACATCTCACATTCGGTAAAATAAGTAATAATTTTAACCCAAACGGAAGTCAAAGTTGGAATGTTGTATTACGATGTCTCACTGTGATGTAACTTTTTATCGCACTTGATGCAATATTTTTGTTTGAATGCTAGCGTGATTGAGAAAATCCTTACCTAGCTAATCCATGAATACCTCATCCGACGACTTAAAGGGTTACCCTTTATTTTTTTTAATGTTATATAAACGTCTTATATTCGTATTTTTATTGAGCGCACAGACACACACAGCCGCTATAACAGCGAGACGCAATTTTTATCACAAATTAGATTATATCTCAACCACTCGAGGCCATTATTTTTAAAGAGCCTATTTCTTTCAGCGTTTATTAGCTTCAAAATTGAATGAGAATTGTCTGTGTGCCGTTTGTGTAAACCGTAATTATAGGAATAACTAAAGTATAGCTCTGATTTTACATCACATGTAATATTTACGAACAGAATAATGTTTTGTCAACGTGATTGCTGTACACTTGTGGTATATTTTCTATTTAACAATTATGCATTTTGTACTCAAGAATTGCTATCATATTTATTTAGAATTGTAGAAATACAACTGAGCTGAATAGTCATTTTATGTGACTCTTAGATCGCATCGTACTTACAAGATGGTAAGTTCATATACTATATATCATGACATGGCATAGAAGTCAACTCACTTATAGTTTATAGGAGACAATTACACTGCAATATCTGGGTTGTTTATCATTTAATTTCTATTTAACTCAATTACCAGATTACTGGTAAAATGAGTAAATTTTAAGAATATCTTTCACTTTAGTATAGTTAGCAAAGCCTAAGACTTCTGAAGCAAATGGCGATGGTTTTTGTAGTCAGAAGTGTGATCCAACATGGTGTGAGAGGAGGTCCAGGAAACTTCATCCAGTTTATCGTCAAGTTAATGTACACTTTATGACCTCGTAAAGCAGCTATCTGTTCCAGTGCTCTCCACTTCGTTTATGACTTCAGCTTTATATACAGAATCGACGCGGTAACTCTTGCACTCTAAACTTTTATTTCTTACTAAGGGTACGTACTCACATACGCTGAGCGAGATGAACTTGCTTTTCTTTATGAGTCATCGACTGACTAGCTTATGGCCCACTCCGCTGTTTCATTCCTGATGACTATGTATACATGATTATGTATATGACAAAATACAGCCGAGAATTTCTTATTAAATTAGCTATGACCCAGCCATTTCACTTATTTCCCTTCACGGCCTTTTCGGACGAAAAGATGTTTATAAATTCAGATACTTGTAGATATAAACGGTTATTAATAAGATGCTTACAGAAATTATTTAACTATTTCATATTCTTCAATATTGTATATATGATATATATTAGACCAGGGCGAAATCATATTTATGAGCTGTTAATTGGATCAACGACCCCATTAAAAATTTAATTAATTAGGCGTCATCACTTAAAAACGGTGTACTTAATGATTACCATCAATTATTTTTATAATAATCGATAGTATGAGGGAAGTACGCCTAACGAGAAACTGCATATATAAAATCGTAAATTGGTGACGTAAATAGCAAATAAGTCCGTTTATGAAGGTGCTAACTTGCTAATATATTTTCTTCTTATACTTTAATTTACTGGGCGAGGCTGTGCTTGAATTTTATTATACCGAATGTATATTAAAATTTATGGATTAACAAATTGAAGTGACCTAGAAGCAATATTTCTCGAAATTGATTTTTCTGTTTAATAAATTAGTTCAGAAAGATTGATTTGCTTTGTATTTAACAAACGGCGCTCTGCAGTTACCGACATTAAATTCAGAATTTTACCAAAAATAAGTTTTCTCCTATTTCTCTCCAAACGTAATATAACCGTCTCTCACCCCCATTGTGGTTTGTAACGCAGTACATCAAAATTTGTGCAGTAATTTAAGAAAACAGCCACAATATACCCTAAGATACGATTATAATTCATACTAAAGTAATTTTTATGTCCATACCTGCTTACATAACGGTGCTTAGAGCATTTTTGTGGCTATTACATAGATGATTACACAATTTTTACAGGAGGAATACGTTAAGTGTATTGAAAATCTAAAAATAATACTGATTTGTTTATAAATAAGTATTTTTTTAGTAACTTTGAAATGTAGGTGTTAGTTCATTTCATAAACTTAATTCACTTTATATAAATATTTGCTTAAAAATGTTAGGAGGCGTCAGAAGGTCGCCGGCGATTACTTTGCAACGACAACGTGTCTAGTCTTTTGTGCTGCGTCCAATTGAAGCAGTTTTTTATCTTGTTTACAAGAACTGGAAATATTAAAAGCATTCTACTAAACAACAGAACTAGTTTAATTCCTATGTCGGCATTTAATCGAAGATTAAATTTAAAAGAAAATTATTAATATTAGGAATTATTACGGACGTGGGAAAATAAAGGGAATTTTTCAAAAACTCGTAAAGAACTTCGTAAAATGTTTCTTTTGTAAGTCGAGCTTCAACAAAAATGCCTGAACAAAAGGCCGTCCTGTCCGCTCGCCCAGCTCTTTCCAATAATACCGAGAGCTATTAAAAACAGGTATTATCTAGCTTCATACCACACAAAGCTAGGGTTGTCACTTCTTCTACATGAACATTATTTATTAGAATGTATAGTTCACTCTTAATTGATGAAAATTATGCTTACGCTTATAATAACTGGTTAACCAATTAGAATAATAATAATTTAAAGTATTACGATATTGAATGTAATGTTAAGTTTTTATATTTTTTTATATGTACCCTTAAGCTAAAGGTACGTACATATGTTGCTTATACTATAATTTAAAAATAAAAATGATTAAATAACATCAATTCTATTATATTTTTTGCAGATACAATTTTTTTGTCAGATCTCATAATTTAATTACTTTAAACGATATAATATGGCTAATACTTTAATCGCTTAATATATGTTAACTGTCTGCATGTTTGCCTTCCTATGGCATAAAAAAAATAAAATGTTAGCAAAAACAATTTTCGCATAAATTAGTTAATTTCTTTTTTGTGTTTTATATTGCCTTCATAGTACCAATTTCTGTATAAGAAAACCCTTACAGCCCTATTAGTATAACTGCTAACGGTTGAATAGCGTAGAATTAGTATTACTAATCAACGTAAAAGCAAGGGTAAGATTTCTTTCTTATCTATAAAATGTTTCTAATCTATTAAAATACAATGTTTGCTTACTCTATGCACAAACCAACTAATATATAAACAAAAATTAACACTTAAAACCAATTAGTACATAAACAAAAATCCAAACAGGGTGATTAATTGTGTATTATTTGGTATCTATAAGTAGAAGGTTTAAAATGTTTCTATATGTCAGTGGAAAACGTGTCAATTGTCACATGAGACAGAGCACTGAAATGTAATTAAAAGTTAGTAACTACCATAGACAAACAAATGTTTCTAATTTTAACAGATTGCTCGTGAAATTGAAAAACTTGAGTATTAGTTATTTTGCCAAATAAATACATTCGAAGATTTGGGGACTTACCTTCAGTAATTCACTAAATTTTGTTTATTTATTTTGTAGATTTTGTTTACTGATCAAATCAAATATTTGTTTTCAATTATTTTGTACAAACATCAAACTGTAAATTAAAAAGGAATAATATTCAAATTAAATATTTTGTGAAGAATTATTTTAAAATATGTTTTTTCTGAATGACTTACGCTTTTTTAGCCTATTGGTATTTAAAACGAACCGGACATTATGAGCGCCATATTTCTGCGACCAAGGGTGACCCGCAGGGGGTAAGTTAAACATTAAAATAATATATACACAAAAATGTAGGTCCCAAAATAACACTTAATAACATCGATTCTATATTTAAATTCATTGACTCCTAAACCGAGATTTAAGTAAAAAGTGCGTCTGTATCTGAATTAGTTAAATTAATAATTTTATGCCTATATTCAGCGGCACACAACATATAGTCAGGAAGCTATGTTATTCCAATTTCAAAAGCTATTTCAACTAGCTTTTTATGAAGTAAAATAATATCAAGAAATAGCTAAAGTAATGTTACGGTCGTTTATGTTGTTGCAAAGTTTTTAAAATTTAAAAAAATGTCGTTATGTTTATACCAAAAATGAAGGCTTTAAACAACGGCAAATAATGTTTTTACATCATAAATAAAGTGTCAACAAAATATTATAATGGGAACACGCAATCTTTGTTGGTTCAAAGTAATTTATCACCCACTTTAAACTAGGTTCAGCACGCGAACTGAAATAAACTAGGCCGACTTTACTTATGTGAGGGAATCGTTTAATTAATAACACTAATAAACAAAGGAAATGGTCTTGACAGATAGTCACACGGTGCGTATATTGAACCCGGTACCGTTTAAAATAATATATTGGAACATACTTTTTGCTTATATTGTAGTATAAATTAATCTCGCAAATGTAAAATGTTGTTATTAGTCACACAAAAACATGGGTTTTATAATGGTATACGAAAAGGTACACCCTATTTTAAATATATTAGTGTTAATATTATTTAGATAGCTTCAAGTGTCCAAATTATAATGTCACCCTTTTAATTTCGATACAGCACCGAGTACAAAATTGCTTGGTTAAAATTTACTTGGAATTTGGGATTACATTGTTTGTCAGGTGAGAATAATGAAAGGGTGTTAACAGCCGCTAACGAAAAGTTTTCGAAACACCGATACAATAGCTGTATAACACGATCCTCACTTGACCGTTTTCAATATCGGAAGAGAGATAATCTAATATCAAATTCAAATAATTGTCGAGCTTCCAACCGCAGAGCTCACTCAACTTTGAACATTCCATTTAATTTCAATTCCTCTTTCTGATCAATATTACTGTTTATCTTTTCGATGAAATTGATCGACGTTCTCTACAAAGAAATAGTTTTTTTTCATTGGTGTTGAAAAGCTATACAGTGTGGTTTCTGATATTTAACACCAGTAACTGGACAGTGATTTTGAGGAGGAGCCGCTAGAGACGCTATTTGATACGTTTCGTGTCGGTACAAAGAAATAGTTTGTAGATGTATTGCTGATTATCAAATGGAATTATGTATATTCCCGTGTCTGTCTGGAATTTTTTCTGTTTCACATAATGTGCTTTGGTGCAAAATATTCTAATGTGCTACAATAAAATTTGTTTTTCACCAAAAATGTTTGGGGTCTAATGTGATACCTATTATGTCATGATAAGTTAAGCTAAACTATGTAACCTAGAATGCGGCGGGGGCGCTGCGGAGTGCGCCGAGAATGCGCCCCCAGAGAAGTTCCAGCTTATATTGCATACTAAGCCACTATTTTCCGACCAATACTAAACTACTACTCTCCGTTGTCACTTTATTCACGATCTCAGATAAACAGAAATAGAAATGCGTCTTCCCATGCCCCACTGGGAGTCAAGATGCTATTGAATACTCTATAGTATTTCTATATGTTGAGCTGAACAATCAGCGTTATGCGAATTTCGCTTGATTTATTCGTAAAATGCTTCAGTAAAAGCGAGCAAACATTATTACGAAGTTGTGACGCGTTTTCAAAGTCAGCGTTTGCTTAGCTTCGACTTCAATATAACAGCTTGAAAAGAAGAAAGAAAATGTTGTACGTATAAGGAAAACAGCTATATAACACGAATATAAATAAAAAAAGTCTTCTATCCATTTTCCATATTCTAGTATATGAATATCACATTCTGATATTACAAATTATTTATTTAAATTGGGTATACAAAATACTTTTTAAATAGTTTCATAATGTTTTAAACTTTTCTAGATCTATGTTAATTTGTATATAGGACTAAATAGATCAAAAATATTTGAATGTTTATTGAAATATCCAAATCCAAATTGGATCTAATTGCGAAAAATGTTTTAAAACAACAAATCATTAAATCCTCGTTATCCAATATGAAAATCAGTTACGAAGTTTCTCGAAAAAAAGAACAAAACATTTAATTGTGTCATTACGCTAATTATTATAACAAACAGTTAACCCAGTTAAAATTAAGTTACAATCTAGAACAATTAAGTGGACTTATAATTACTTTAATAGTTTTATTTCTATTGTATTATACACAGTATAGTTATATGTAAACAAACGTTATTGTGAAGAATGAGCTCCTACTTCCTAGTTATTTTATCCATCAAATATATAATTATAGAGCTTAATTATATAAATTATTGTTTAAAGCGATTCATTTAATGGATTTACGTTGTTTTGATTGCTAAACCTATTGAAATAAAGAAATATGAAGTGATGTTTAGTACGATACATTAGTTACACCCAAATCGTCTAAGCAGTATCTGACATTAATATGCACAATGTTTTTTCTTTTTTTATCCCATAGAAAGTCAGATGAGCATACAGATCACCTAGTGGTTAGCGATTCCTGTCGCCTATGGACACCTGCGAGACCAATAGATCTAGGAGATTCATTGCCAACCTTAAGACCTTAGCGATATTTCATCAGTTATTGTTTATAATAACGTCCTTCTGCCAGTTTTATATATTTGTAATTAGAGTATTCGGAAATTGCTAGATTACAGTTGAACCGCGCACAGCTCTTCACGACCTTTCCATCTATGAATTGCACAAACACAAAAAATCTAACAATCATTGTTGTGGGTTCTATTACGTCAATCAATAAACTCGCCAATACTAAGTTTTCTTATATATCTTCAATATACAGACAGCGATCAGTTACATTTTTATTATATACATGAAATTAAATAAGATATTAAGCTATTAGACACAGGATTGTGTACAGAATTTAAGTAAGTATATTCCGAAATCTAATGAGTCCGAAGTAAGGACTCAGCTGCTTTTATGTATATGTAAACAATTTAATATCTTTTAAAATACTGTATAATTTAATCATTTACCTTAAATAATACAACTAATATGTTTTTTCTGTTGAAGGAAGTGTTCAATGTTACTTGATTATATTATTTAATTTAATATTTAATAAAGTACGAGCAGGTTCTTAAATATAATACTACTTCTGGTTCCAATTGACGTAAATGAACTCTGATTTCATAAATAGGAACACAAATGACTTTGAACTTTATTTCTTTATGGTAAAGAGGAATACCTAAAACTTGAGATATTAATTATCGTAAACATAGATGGACATGTCGTGGAGTGCTGTAATGCGTGTATTAATTCAGTCTATGAATGTCCGAAATAAAAAAAACAGGTCGGTAGCGTATCATTGTGTGTTAAGGATAACAGTTGTCTGAGTTTTAACTCACCATCAAACGAGCCTCAGGTCGTCTGTAAATTAGATATATAAAAAAAAACAACAATTTTTGTTAAGACAACGTTGAATTCGATTTTGTCTCTTGAATTATGAAACGGGAAGTGGGAAGCAAGACGACGTCATCTTAAACGCGTGATTCGTAAGCGATTGCCGTGCTTGTGCGTGGGTGAACTTTCCCCCATAACATTGTAACCTTAGCAGTATATTTACTGTTGTTTATAGAGACAACAACGGAAAATTATAAAATATCTGTGTATAGCTTCATTAATATTATACTTTTAGTAAACATTAATTATTTATTACGTTTTTATGTCTTCTGATTCCACGACAGTTTTAATACATGTTTGATACTTTGATAATTATCTTTGTAACAATGTATTCAAACTTATTAATATTAAATAATGAATATTTATGTAGTAAACAGAGACAGAAATAATATATTAATAAATTTATCAAGTAGATGTGTACAAGGAAGGCCGATGTATATTTTGTTCATGGATACACGGATGTTAAAGTGTGCAAATATGGCAATTTACCAACAATTACTCGATATTTTTTCATGACAGTCAATGACCGACGAGTTTGATGCTCATGTGATGGTACAGCATTATCAATTTATTTATTTCATTTCCAGGATTCGGAAATTAATAGACTGTGGTCGAATCTCTATTATTCCAATTCAGAGCTTTAGTCTATGACCGATGATTTTATGAACGTTTATATGTCTTGCTACATGTTTAATGTTAAAACTGAGTAAATGATTAAATTAAATCTGAAGCATGTTTTTCTGTCTGCCATAAGATGTACTGTACCGTATAATTAGGTTGTTCCATTTAATTTACATATTGACGTGGGAAAGCAAACAGGTAGTCGATACTATATATTGTGGGATTGTTTAAAAAAATAAAGATTGTTGTAAAGGCAAAAGTAACGATAAATATGGAAATTAAAAATTATAACTAACTAGCTGCTCCGCGGTTTCGCTCGCGTTCATTTCGAGTTTTACACCTTGGGCTACATTATTGGACTTTTAGTAAGCATGCCTAATTTTTTTAAAATATAATATAACCTATAGCTTTCCTCGATAAATGTGCTATACAACACTGAAAGAGTTTTGTAATCGGTCAAGTACCTTCAAAGCCTATTCAAGACAAACAATCAATCACATATTTCGTCTTTATGTTATTAGTTTCGGAATTAAAAGATCTTTTTCAAGAGTAGAAAGAACTTCGGATTTGTAACTAGTTTCGACATTATGACGTTTATTACATTGTTACTTTATTAAAAAATGATGTACATCAGGCAGAGCTGTGCTTTCGATCGATTAAAATAAAAATCGATTTTCATTTAAGTCCTACTATATTTAAAAAGAATATGATAAGACCATTAAAATCCTTATCATTTTCAGCAAAGGGTGAAAAACATTTTATTTCTCACTTAGTATCTTAACTGACTTTTTCTATTTATTTTACATTATTGTAAAAGCTCTTTCTAGAATATTAGTGGTTTAGTAGGGGAATAGAATTGATAACTGTTATGACAGTGAACAAGAATATTTTAAACCACGCGTAAAACCAGTCGATCCACGGATCAAGTTCAGGGCGCTTTGGTCGCTGTACCGAAGGTCGTTCGCGCGGTTACAAACATATTAACGCCTTTATAACTCTTTGCTTATTTGATAATGAATATTCAAACTCGTCTACTTGTACACGTAATAAATTAGTAACCGCGTGTCTGTTACTCTGTACATACTAGAAGTAGTAAACGAAATAGGTAAAAATGTAAGCGAAGTTACTTGAAATAAACTTTGAAAAATTTTCTTTTTAAGATTTTTTTAGCATATCTTTTTCTATATGTT
>JAOSYY010002023.1:22919-36854 GCA_025727935.1 Hebomoia glaucippe
TCACTCGCGTCCATGTCGGTTTGTAACCTACTTCTGGTTTCGTATCATATTATTTTTGAGTAACTTAATTAATCAATAATTTGTTTTACTGATTTATGATATGTAGAAAAGAATTAAACAAAATGTATTTAAATGAGTAAAAACACGTTGACGGACATTTGCCTCTAAATACAGACAGACAGACGAAAAAGTAAAAAAGCACGTCTACATTTTTATCATATTATAGATAGATAATACGATGTTTGGTGTTGAAATAAAAACTTAAGCCCTGATTTCCAAGCTGCCTTAATCGTCGGAGCATTTAATTATTGTCATTTAAACTATATATACATTCGAAGTTTTATTTTGAAAGAACAATGATAGATGGGTAGATATTTTTTTTATGGGTACTATAGACGTCTATTTGACCACGATCACAGCTGGGATTGAGATGTAATACTTTGTTTGTTACTTGCAAATGAAGTTAACAAAATTTAATAATCATTTTAATTACATATGCAAATGTATATCTTATTGAAAATTATATATTATTATTTGTATACATAATTCTACTTGTAACATGCGGAAGATGATAATTATTGTTTAATTAAAACAGGTTTCTGTTGTACTTCGTACGAGGCGCGTCGACAGACTGCGGATTGTTAGAGTTTAATTAATTTCAACTAAACATATAGCACTAACTGATCATTTCAAAAATCTGTGTAATATAAAAATAATGGTTTTCTAATGTAGGTATATTCGTACAGTATTTCTAATGGAAACATAATTTATAAAAATAAGCTTTCGTCTCTTTGTTACGGCTAATCTTTGAAACGGCTAGACTAATTTTGATATGACAAGATTTGGGGTGTAATTATAAAAAAACTTAATTTGGTTCTGTCTATCTATCACAAAATTTATAATATAAAGTAATAAGACTTTTAGTCGGATAACCATATAATTTTCAAATTACATTTAAAAAATCACGCGGCTCATAAACATCGAAGCTTTACCCTGATGGAACAGTGAATAGGATTCGGGCATCGCATTAAAGCCGTGTATTTACGACACAGCCTCAATTACTTGGGCTTAGAGTATAAACTGGGTATAGAATGCGAGCAACACTCATTGCCTGAAGTATAAAGAGTATTATTAAATGAGTAGTCAATGAAATAAACATCTAATCGTCATGAAATAATTGACTTGTTTATTAATTTAAATAATATACATAAACAAATAAATTTCAAATAATGAATAGATTACATAAATGTTTATTCCCACCCATATTGTATAATATATATTAAATGAAAGGCATACCTTTAATAATCGGGCTATTAATATTTTTTAGACAATATAGTTTCGTAAAGATAAGTATAAAGTAATTATTTTTAAGCGCCACATTAAAAATAATTGGTTTGAACTTTGAAGGTTTATTGCTTATTTTACTAAATTCAAATTTGTTAATACTCATCAAGGGTGTTTCTAAAATCACAAAACGACTATATATTTAATAATTATTTTATTATATAAATAAGACAAGAACTACAAGGAGTCGTCGTATTAGTTCCATTATTTGTACGATAAAAACTAGTGTCAATATCATAAATACAAATTTAGAATTTTCCTGAATGCTTATGACATAATAATATAGTTTAACCTGCCAGTACGCACTCTATAACGTTTTCCCTTTAAGTACGTAGCTGAGTGAGCTCTTTCAGTGCTTTGGAATCTTGAAAATTAATATTTTTATAGAGGCTCGTAAAGGTAAGAGGTTTCGTATGAGTACTAGCAAGCCTCCGGGCGCTTCTCGCCCACAAGTAAACAGTTTGAACCTTCGCCCACTTATGATTTATTTCATTTTTAATTGAAAATAGGGTTGTAATATTTCTAGCAACTTACTGCGATATTGTTCGCCTTAAACATATATAATATAACACATATGGCGTTATCCTACTCAAATTTAATTAAAATCATTGGAGTAGTTTCAGACAATAGCGTAAACCACGAAGTTACCAGTATCGAATTAGTTTGTTAGTGGTTAACATTCCTTTAAATTATTTTAAACTAAAAGATATAAACTTAAATAAATAGCTAAAAACTATGTTACTCAGGCCAATCAGCTGTTCATCAAAAAAGGTCATCTAAATCAGCTCGTTTGTTTAGGAGCTAAGACGCCACAAACAAACACGCTGAACTTACAACACCTCTCTATTTGCAATGGTGTTTATTTTTCATTAAAAAATATTATAAAAAATATATAAAAAATACTTAATTAAAATCCCTTTGATTAATAACACTTCATTTAAACTTTGTCCGTTTATCTGATTTTATAGCAAACATGTTATAATTTATTTGGATCGAATTATGTAGAAACTAAACAAAAATATCTCTGCTCCATAATTGAAAAACAGAAATAATTTTGTATACGACATTGCAGAAAATAGAAGACGATTCATAAAAGCATACCTTCATTTTATTTGTGCATCGTATTACTTAATTGTACCAGAATAAAGGAAATGGTAAAATTGGGTTTTAAAGGTATTATTCTCACGTTCGCTATCGCTCTTGCGGCCTTGTCCTTAACCCGGGCAACCTTTGTGTCCTTTAAGGATAACACGAGAGCTAGCACATATAAATCTTGCGAATAAAATTATAATGCAAGGATTCTGAAGTCTATTTGCGAAATTTAAATAATATCTGAGTATGTTCGTTTGCATTAATCTCCAAAACTACGACTGATTGTTATGAAATTTTATTTTGTTGATTTTAGACATAAAATTGAATTATTTTTTTCTTAAACTTAGACCTAAAATTGTTTTCTAAAGATAAGATCTTTAGCTTACAATGTGATTTTAACGAAATTTTAGAGGAAAATGTAATTGCACCCGTGCGAACACATGTCGAATCCATATATTATGTATTTATATATAATTTAAATCCCGATAGTGACGTATTTATTGAATAAAAATAAAGTAGTTAAAAAACCATCACTATTAAAATATAGGTAAGGTTCATATTCCAAAGCAGTGAACCACTAATTTGTGCGAGGACTGATCACTTCATTAATCGCCGGCTTAAGTTTAGCCGTAAATTAAGGCTCTATGTGAAACACCGTCCTCATAAGCCTCTTCTGGGCGGGATATAATTTATTTCCTCGATCAGGCTAGAAAAAAAACTTTTGATCCCGAAGCATCAGATATTCCGACACAAAGTATAGGAAGGGTATTTCATAAAAATAAGCTACATTTCTCGAAATGACTAAATTTATGAATAGTCCCAAAGATTCTAGTGTGAAGATTTATATTTTCCGTTTAATATACATATTACTTTCAAAGATATATTAAGTTGAATAATTAAGGAAATGTTTAAAATTATAGTCTCTTCTAAAGTAATTATATCGGTTTAAAATGTATATATGTAATATTTAAATGTCTCTTGACGTCATACTGCCCTCTTCCTATAAACAACTTATAGGTTATTTTTATTTTATTGCAGACAGCTGACGTCGACTTGATAATTATTGTTAAAATAAATTACATATATTAAAATTATACATCAGCCGACCAGGTTTTGTTATTAACATTGTATCAAAAGCTATAATTTTCATTCTGATATGTTTGACAACAGTGCAGCCCTCATATAACCAAAACAGTCGCATTTAAAATTTATATCCACGTGCTCAAATACCCGGAATTACACGAATTTCTTTGTCATTGACGCACTTCCGACTTCGTTAGTGATCTGTTAAGCTGTGTACAAACTATCGGACGAATATTGAACCATTCGCCATCGATCGTATAGTGTCTGTGGGCATCAGTCTACCTACAATAATATTTATAGGCTTGGGTATTTTTAAATTATTGTTAACGAATGGTTGAAATTATTTTACATATATTGATATACACGAGAATTTGATCGCTTGCTGTAAACATAGATGCGAGGTTAATCTTATTAGGTAAGTTCTCTCTCGATCTCGTCTGGGTAACCTCTACACATCCAGAGGTACAACCGCGAGCTGGAAGAGTTAGAAACTAAACCGTTTAATTTTGTTTTACTTTATTAATTCTATTTATCTAACTTTCAATGGTGGTATGTTATAATCCACCGGTGTGTACCTAGCCTATGCACAGATGGTCTGAACTCCGAAGACCGGCTGACCCAGTTGTGAGCGATCGATGCGGGTCGTTGTCCCGAACACGCCCACCACGTGCTCGCTATCAGATAAAGAGTAATTGATTGATAATAGTCCCATTTGTCTATCTATGTCAGATCTTAGCAGACCGTAGTAAGAAAAGCAGTATAGTGAGCGCGTTATAATTATAATTGGCTTTATATAATATTGGGTGTGTATTTTAACTGGGGTACGAAAGTTTGATATTTCTCCCATTCATTTTCAAAAATCCCAAAATGAAAATGTAACATGAATACGCACGTTACCCTTACACAAGTTCAGCTGCGGAAAAATACGCTTATTCGAAGATGGCGCCGAAACGTGTCTGATTTTCTAATATGCCACACTAAAATAACAGGTTCGGTATACATATGGTGATTCATAAAAATATATTTAAGTTTTGGTAGTCTACAATTCAAATATTTTTTAAGGTAGCTTTATTGTGCTTTTCCTATACGTATCATGAATTTTAATATACTAATAGCTGAATGCATGATAATTGGAGCAGATATAGTTTTAGTATTAAATTTCTCAGTATAAGGTTTAAATGCGTTGCTTATATTGATTTGTTGGGATAATAAATCCGCATGTATTAGACAAACGAATAAAAACCAAAAAACACGCTTCAGCTCCGAGCTCTATAGAACCAATATTTATAGATAGTATTTGTAAACCATGAGATGTTAATAAAAGTTTGTTGAAAATAAATCAGAATCGTAATATCTACCAAAATAAAAGAAAGATAAATATAGCTTTAGTCTGTCACATGCAACATATCTCCGGAGAGTCGTGTTATTTCATACGTCTAGAACTGGAACAATGGTCGGCAAAACTTTAGTAAGCTCCGCGCCACTCTAATTTTAACTCTCGAACCTAAAGTTGCAGTCGTTATATAAAATATTTCTTTTAAATAGAGATGTTTTCAGTTTATTTATGGCAATAAAGAAGATTGTCCTTAACAGCATTTATCATTTGATTTCCTTCAAGCTAACCTCTTAAGTTAACCAGAAGGGTTTAGTATAAAAGGTAATGAAAATGAAAATTTTACGCGATATCTAACTGAACTGTTTTGTTATAAATGACACCTAAGAATCAGAAGTATCTTATTCACATCAACTTTCAAGTAAAAGTCGTGAAAAGCGTAAGAAGTTGCTCCTAGATCCATATTTTCACAAACAGATTCGTCAAACTCATTTTCTTACTATTTATTTACTTAGATTAAAAAAAAACAAAGTGTTTTTATAAATTACAACTTAAAAATAATACTAAATAAGTTCTTACAAATTCTGTAGAATTTAAAAAGTAAACATAGATTAAGGTCCAATGCACTTGACATGCCCTTCGGCGTGTACCCTTCGCCTCGACAAATTAAAAAAACAACTGTCAGTAACAGCGGGCCGCATGGAGCTTATTCGACGAGAACTTTAGTTTACTGAACATTTTCTGAATGCGGCCACCGATAATGAAATTAAAAACGATTCAGCCGTTACATGCCTTTGACACACGCTCGCCACTGTTGTATGCGATTTAAAATTTAAATGGCGATTAGAATATCAGATGAGGACACGTTTAACTGCAGTCTGATTTTTATTAGTTACTAACGTTCAATGATTTCAGTTATTTTAAACTTTTGCAACAAGCTTATTTAACACAGTTTATGTCTGGATCTATGACAATGATACAATAAGAATAACATACATTAAATGTGAATTGACGAATGTGAGGCTAAGTTTTGGCTTAGTACACTTGATATTTAAGCATGTTATAAAAGTCTATTAAAACATATCTGTAACTTAATTCATAATACAACGATATTAACATTGTTGTATTAAGAATATATAAATACTTTTAACTGCAACAAAACGCAAATCTTGTTACCAACAGATCCTTATTGTGCAGTTAGAGCTGAGTTTAAACACTAAAGCTTTTTAATTCATAAATATCAGTTATCCTAAATCAAATTATAAATGTTTCAACGCACAGTATGAAGGAAGATAAAGCGACAAATCTTATTAAAATAAAGTAATGCTGAAAGCGGCATCAAGAGTGATGTCCAATTTGTGAGCCAGACATCGGATGTACCTAAATGTTTGAGACAAGTTTAATCTGCGACCAGGTGAGAGTGAACTGACAGCAACACTGCTTAGTAGCAGTCTTGAGATGTCGCAGGTAACTTTTTTATTTAGTAAGATGTTTGACGTTGACGTTTAGCTTAATTATATAAATTAATTTCTATTTATAAACTATGTCAGAGCAGAATTATCTACTACATTTTTACATCTAGAAACCTATCTAATGATTAAAAATTAACAGCCAGCTACATGTTTAGAATTAACATCTTATGCAGTAGACTTGTGACTATTTATGTAGCACAATTTGTTTGCAAGCGTCAATATGTATGTTGAGTTGTAGGAAAGTTCAGTCTAAATAACTGTTACTCAGTTAGAACACATTAACTCGAGTGCCCTGCACGTCGAGTTGCCTCTAAAGTAACACCGAAGCTCCATCTCACCTCAAAGTCCAATTTGTGTCGATGAGAAATGTGCGATAGGGCATGCTCCCAATTACGGTTCCATCTCAGAATTTAGTACTATTTCGTTGAGATCTCTACGAACCTTCTAAATGTGAATCGTTTTCAGCGACTAATGATTATTTTATATTATCTGAACTACAGTCTGAATGAATCCCAGTGTATAGCTTATAGAGAGTTCAGTAAAACTTGTGTTTCGTTGTTTAAATTAACAACTATAATACTTTTACCTTTTATTTCTGTTTTAAATTAAGTTGAAAAGAAAAACTACTGCACTGTGTTTATGACATAGCAACAAAAATACGATTGTCTGAAATTGTGATGTTTGTAACGCTTTGGTTTCTGGCTCCACTATCAAATCAGCTGCAATATTCTAAAGTATGGTTGTTATTTAAGCTACAAATAAATATGTGAAGGATTTTTATAATTACATTAAAATGTTTGTAATTTTAATTTTTATCATTAATCCATGTAAAGTGTTAACAACCGTTAAATAAGACAGTTATAATAAACCGTTCTATGAAATAAGAATATTTTCTTTGTTTTAATTTAATTTAGTATTTACATTCAAAATCAACCGATCTGTCGTTTCTTTGTTTTTATAGAACAACAATTAAGTTCATTCATAAAAGCCTAAAATCATATTCTTCATATAAAGTTTCTTTTTGGCATAACAATCCAAAATACTTCGAACATTTGATTAATATTTCATTACTAAATATAATCTAACAAATAGAAGTTAGAAGGTCATGTTTTTGTTATAAAGTGCTTTTTAGTATTTATTTAGGCGTACGTATACTCGTGTATACGGTCTATAACGTTTGGATGAAAATAGAAAATTCATATATATCTATATGTATAAAATAGTTTCTTTGTTTACAAATGTATTTTCTTCAGATGAGATTAAAAACACAATAGTTAAGCTCGGTAATCCGGTCGTGGCCGTCATTGTCTAAGTTTGTCTCATTAGAGGAGACGGGGGTTAACAAGCCCGACGGGGATTAGCCCTACCCGAATACTACCAAACTAGCTTTATATTTCGTCCTTATACGATAGTGCGAGGTTCATATGGAGTTTCCTATTAATTAATGCGTTTATGATACGCAACAACTTTCTGACCACTATATGCATTATCATGAATACACAGCGTTACCGATCATAATACGGTATGAACTCAATTTTATTTTTCAAAGCTAGAACAAGTAATTTGATTTCTGAGTACAAGTCTCGACTAATCGCCGGTTCCCGTCACCGGTTTCCGTGTCCGGTCGGATATGACGTCATCTAATGAGCAGTTCTCATCCATCCAGCTGCTCAATTTCCTCCAAGCTTATCATTTCACTTATCGCAATGGAGTCGCCACGAATATTTTTGTCGAAACCTATCCATCCTTTATTTTCTTATCCTGCAATTATCACAAAATGTTTTCATGTTATAATAATCTTTCATAGAATTACTTTACGACTTCTAGTGTGAAAACAGCCCACATTCAAACCGTCCTTAATTTTACCTTTTTACTGTGTTGTTTTCTGTGTTGTTATAAGCTCTAAGAATAAAGATTTTTTGATTGTTCGTAAGTTCATATTATTTTTATGAATAGAAAAGAAGGTATGGTTCAATTAATCAATAAATTATATATACAAGCTGTGCGCTACGCGCGTACTACGCTTCGGCTACGTATATGCTACGCAACTTTGACCACGTCATATCGCTCATAATGAACACAAACTCCATCGGATGTTCTGTTTATGGTTACAAATAATAGGTCAAGGTTCCATAAAGCCGTTCTATTAATTCAATCATATATAAAGACAAAAAAAATAATGTTATATTTGTAATGGTCGAGTGGTTCTGTTATAAGAAGGGTTGAAATCCGCAGAACGTGTTGAACGACTGATCAGTGAGCGGTGAGCGGTGAGCCGTGAGCCGTGAGCTGTGAGCCGTTCACTGTAGCTATTCGACTCCACGACGTGGAAACATCGATCAATCATCCGATAAACGCGCTATTTAGGATCCAAGTTGGCTATAAGAGCACCTTCGCTCTCGGGGACAAACTTCCAAGCGATACTGTATACCAAATAACTATATTTTAGAGCGAAAGTAATATGTTTTCAGCAGTTTTCGATATTTCGATATTCAACAGAATCTTATTGAACATATTTGCCAAAGCTTTATGGCCGTCAATTTGTATATCGTCTGCAAAAACCTTTGGTAAAATACCATTGTTTTATATTTTATACAAAACAAGCAATATTCTATTAACAGCAAGAAACTGATTTTCAGAATAATATATCATTCACGTATCTTATGAAGTGTTTCAGTGTAACTAAGCAAATCGTGTATCAAGTCAATTAAACGGTATACAGAACAGTTATATCCAGCAGATAGCTTATCGGGTGCTTTAGTGGTTGTGTTAAACTGGGCATAAATGTTTTCATTTAGCTAGAACAATATTTGCTGTAGCAGCAATGAGCAGGCCAAGCCTGACGCTGCGGCTGAAACAATATAGGAATCTATATTATTACTAAACGAGAAACTCATCCAACTGCGACTTAGAGGAATCGATACTTCAACTATCAAATGAACATGTCTGCTAGTTGTGAAGACAGCCATACATATGTACGTTACCAGTCCCAGTATTATAAATGCGAAATATTGATAATATGAAATTAATAAATAAATGAAGCTAAATATAAGATAGCGTAATAATATAGATATACATGTCAATATTCTACTGAAAATAATATAAAATCATGAAAAATACGATATTCAAAGATAGATTTAATAAAATATCAGTTACCATTTGCAGACATTATTTGGTTAAAACCCTAAATAAATAGCGAATTCCGAGGGATACATGCATAATATAAACATGTTATTTACATTCGCAAAATTATTCAAACATTTTAAGGGTAGGAGAAACGTCGAAACTTCGTCAAGGTCAGCTACTAACCTGTCAATTTCCAAATGCTCGAAATAATAATAAATAAATTATCACATAACACTATGTGACAAATATCACCCTCGACCAAATAATCTGCAGATTCATCTTACTGTTAAAAATATCGCGTTCCGGTTATTTTTTAAACATCTAACAAAAAGGAATCAAAGAGACATAATCGATTTCTCATCCCGCAAACATTATTCAAATAACGAAATTCTCGTTGAATCTTTAAAATATGATTTTTACTGAAGGTTATTTAATATACCGAGTAATTTGGTCTCTAAACTGGCCCCTAACCATAGGGAATTTAACAAATGAAGATTTACAAGAAGTAATTCAGTTATAATGTGATTAAAATTTCGTATTCTGCTGTAATTTTTGATATTAATTCATCTCTGAGCTCTGAATTATATTGAAAGTCACGCGAAGCCGATATTACATTGTTAATAAGTGAAACATTTTCCGGTCTCGTCTCTTTTCTTAGTTAACATAAATTGTTATACAAAAGCCACGAAACAAAACGAAAGCAAATAACAGTTTAAGAAGTAAACAATCATTTGGTAAATGGACTGTATTAACGAATTTAAATTGGCGCTAAAGTTTCGCCGTTTAAGTAATTTGTGTTTGTTTGTCTGGTCTTTGTTTGCACGAGGTGGTCTGTAGTCACTGTAAAGTGTAGAAATTCGACCTTACCCTTACAATTCTTTAAAATCGCCAAACGCCTCATTATTTACGTTACTAATACTATCTACAATACATTAGAAATAAATCGCTATCTCTACAACTATACAACGTTGTAAAAGTTGATGGTAGCTTGGATCTAAATGGTTCGACCCCATCAGCTTTTAATACACTAAGTAGTATAGTTATTAAAAAAAATATAATGTGATTCTTTATTTACAACCTTACCTTATTAAGTTATCGTATATATAGTGTGGAGTTAGAAATTGTAATAGGTATTGATTAAGGTTTTGTTTTTGATTTTTCATTAGATAAATATATCGTTTTTATTTTCTTCCTATTTTAGTAATGTTGTGTTTAACTATAAGTCAAATGTATATATAGATTATATTATATATGTAAGTTAGTAGTAAGTTAATTGTATGTATCTGATTGGTAAGCGTTAATAATAATAAATAAATACTATCTTTATAAATACGCTAATGGAACATTTTATTTCTGATGTCTTCCTGTGAACAGCTAAAGTTACAGTAAATAGGTTTTTAATGACCAAACCACGTCTTAGACCGGATTATCGCTTACTAGTCTAGTATTTTAATGATTTTTTTTATTAAAATGAATTTTGATGTCAGTTCATTTATTTATAAAACAGGCATGAAGATTTCAACTGATCGAAGACTTTTTTTATCTAATCAGATTTAAATGGAGCTTTGCCACTAAGCGCATTGCGCTTTTTGAGCTTAGAACCCAATTAAAACTCTTATTAAGTGGAAAAATAGAATATGGGACCAACAGAGGTCGCTTACTTGTTTTGAATTAAACTCAGTTATAATATATCATCAAGTCATTAAAAAAATACTTGTACTAAATATTTAATAACAATTGAACATATTTAGTTTCCTTTCAACCGTGTCGAGTGTTCTGGCAGTCCCTAAACAAATATTTTTGTGGCAGACACATCTCTGTGGCGGCGGTTCCTCATTAAAATTAATTGTGAACTTCACTTGAGCTTCCTTTTGCGTGTTTCAATTAAAATCTCACAAAACCCGGTTTTAGTAATTATTTTGACATGCTGATAAGTCTAGATAATATATAGTTACATATGTAGATATATATTGACTTACATATATACTTTCATGTAATAAAATAATACTCGATACTAATTAACATTTCTGAAATATTAATAAGATTGTGATGAAATTTTAGTGAGTTCTGCTTGCAGCGAATTCCTAGCAAAAAGACCTTTTTACCTAATAATACTTAGAGTAGACGAAGGAAATCACAGACACCTATGAGTTGCGACTTAATCGATAATTAGAAATTGTAATGACGGTAAGTTGTCTTTAAAAACTTTAATTACGTATTTTTTGCTCTGATATTAAGATAGTATAATTGCGTGCTAACGTACTGCTTAAGCAGGTGTCAAAATTTAAGAAATTCTCAAATACTAAGGCTTTTATCTAAAACTATAAAAAATCTCACTAAAAGCGTTTAGAAATGAATTATCCGAAGTTCACATTGAATGAGCAACTTAGAAACTTTAAAATGAAGCGTGTTCTAACTAAGACTGAAACAAATCTTAACACGTAATTAATTCTACGTCAGATAATTGCTTTTATTTGAAAACTTTTTGAGAAGACGTCCTTCAGTGAAAGCTTTCGCCGAGTAGATATATTATGGAGTTCTGTTATTGACTGGCTTGTCTCGTGTTCGATATTTAAAACTGTTAAGTATATCTACATTAATATACAAAATTAAAGTCTATTTAAAATATCACTTTTTTTTAGATACATATAAAATCATTACGTACAACAGAAACACAATTTATAATTTTTTTTGTCTATATGTCTGTCTACTTTCGCTAATCTAAACAGTGATCGATGTTACTGGGATTATGAATGGTAAATATATTGGCTTAATACGAGTATACCTATAATATAATATAATATATATAAGTTTGACATTACTTTCTCCATTAAAATCCCGATAACTATCAAATATATGAGTAATAAGTCATTGGCCATAAGAAATATAAAAGTTAGTCGTCTGATATAAATTTTTTAAACACTTTTATTTTATTTTATTTATTTGTTTAAAACACTTTATATCTAATTTTCCAATAGCTGGAAAAGATCGTGGAGCATTATTGAATTTGTTCAGGAATTTTTCTATTTGCTCTCATTACTCGCAGTTACAATGAGAAACGTATTTTTCCTTTAAGGAAGGGCAATAAATAGCTAAATCAATTAACTATAGCCGGGGCCTTGCGCACAACGTACCATCTATAGATATTACCAACAAAAAAGAAATTAATTGATCTTTTAATGTTCATTTCGAAATAACAGTTAGTATTGATATATATTGTACTTTTTTAACCGCCTTTGTACTTGAGCCACTTTTATAAGAAATAGCATCAGTGGCAATGCTTATGAACCCTAGAAAAATATGGTTCTAGACTACTAACAATCCAAAAAAATATCCATGATATACATATATGCTTATGTACAGTTATGTGTAGGTCCCATGTTTCGTATAAGAACGTTATACAGGTTCTGTATGACCTTATAAAATAGGTATTTGTCTCTACAAATAATTTAGGAACGGTAAAAAATAGAATTATAATAGATGTTTTTTTTTTAATTTCACACGGATGAACTCGCTGGTTACAATTCCTAAAAAGCTCCAATATATCAACCTTCAATATATCAGCAAAAATCACTGAACTGTAATTATTTAAACGTAAAGCCAATCAGTTTGATATTAGCTGACTTTTCGACCGTAAAACCGCGTCCAAAAGGGTTCGTCGAAATGAAACTTAAAAAACGTTTATACGCGAAGGGTTCCCAAAGGGTTAGTCGAACGCCAGTCACAAGTCAGGAAATTGAAGAATTAATTATGTATTACCATATCAGCCAAGAATATGTTCAGGAAATTTGGAGGTATCCTCTAGAGACTCTTACGATGTATTGGATCAATGATTTTACTATTATTGTATTCTCATTCGTTTGAATTTTGTCTCTCGGATTCACCTAATATTTTTTTTTTCGGAAATTTATTAAGTAGGTTTGAATAAAATTTTTACGCACGTACAAAATAGTCGTGTATAGTTCCAAATGTGTACCTCACGTAAAATTTAGTATATTAAAAAAGTTTTTATAACATGTCAGCTTGTAAAGAAGTGTATCTCAACCACCGGAAATTTTATATCCATCTTTTGCCTATTTTCTATAAAAATCTCACTCTTATTTTTACCAGAACTTTATATATTAATACATCCTGCGTAAAGTTTTGCAAAATAATGTAAGTTTATAATCTAGGTGATTTGTTCTTCTTTAATATAATAGTCTTAAATCGCACATGAGTGAAGTTATTTAACACACTTCTTGTGGTTTGAGAAGACACGAACACTGTTGGCCTTAGCATCCTGAATGTCTTATCGGATTCACGTACTAAGTCAAGAATAACCAAGTAAGTAGATGTGGAAGAACTGTTGAGTGTAGAAATTGTGGGTGTCATACCTTGGGCGTGGCGGAATGGTGCCGTGGAGCTGCGGCGGAGTGTGCACGGCGTGTAGCGCGGTAGTGCAGCCGGCGCAGGGCTCCGCCCAGCCGCTCAGGGGACTCCTCGCCG
>JAOSYY010002078.1:0-17109 GCA_025727935.1 Hebomoia glaucippe
AACGTATCAAATAGCGTCTCTAGCGGCTCCTCCTCAAAATCATTGTCCAGTTACTGGTGTTAAATATAAGAAACCACGTTGCATAGCTTTTCTGAACCAATAAAAAAATCTCAGGAACCGCTGGTCCGATTTGAAAAATTGTTTCAATGTTGGATAGTACATTTATTGAGGAAGGTTATATTATATTTTCAAATTAGGGATCCTTACTAAAAGTCCAGTAATGAAACTCAACGTGTAAAAATCGAAATGAAAACGAGCGAAGCCGCTAGTAGATGTTATTATATAAACAACAATGAAATTAACTGTCAATAATTCCCTATAAATCTCCACATATAATGACGCATTTTATTACGATGCCACCAAACACTTAAACACACCATTTTCTTCATGACTGATTAAATATATTAAGTACCATTCATATGTATGGCTAATTCTGTTATCCTGTACCCTGATACCCAGATCTACAATTTTTTGTTGAAGGTCTACCACACATTTTCTTGCGATATGCTTATAAATATAAGTACTTACTTACTTACATTGGCTATGTGTGTCCGCGACTTCGTGCGCGCAGAAGATTTTATAGCTTACCTTTCTCTGATATATTTAAATTCTCAATTAGGTTGTTTTATAAAATAGATATAAAAGTAAAATACAAAAATAATATAAAAAACCTAATCTAGAAAGCAACCAGCATCGGAGTTTGGCCCAAGCTACCGATGTTTATAGCCGCAGGGAAAGAAATCGTCTGACAATACGTATACATAGCTTTTTTTATTATTATTTGTAATAATAGAAATAAAATAACACTACTTAAATAAAGGTAATCTAAGTGACTCCTTATTACCAGTGAGTGAAAATTCAATAAGACACAAACGTGTAATCTTAGTATATGTAACGTGTATACATTCATATGTACCTAGGACAAAGCGGATATTATAATATCACAAACAGACACTCTAATTTTCTTTATATATAAGAATTGAAGAAGTAAGAAATATCATATCTATAAAGATTAAGGACCATACCTAATTGTACACATATAATATCCAAATAGAAACCACATTATGACTATAATTATCTATAATTAGCTCATTAGTGGTTGTGGTTCTAAATTACTAAATTACTATGTACGATGTATTTTTGCACAAAAATTAATCATATAGAATATAAAATCTATACTTAAATATACAATTTAAATGTCTGTTTTTAATATTAAAAGCTTTTTAAAAAGGCATATGCAATTTATTTTGTACGTAAAACAATTTTTTACAATTCATTTGACTGACTAAGTCCGTCAGCGGGTATGTTTTCTCCAATTTATACCCAAAACTGCTGGCCGGTCTGGTCGAATTATTCACTGGCAGTTAGCTAATGTTACAAGAAAACCTTTATGGTCATTAACATTGTTATGGTTGAGTCTAAAAATAGTTTCTTTTTATACGATAGGAAGGCAAACGAGTATACAGTTCGTCTATACTAATTTTTCCAGATTCCTGTCGCCCATGGACATCTCCAAAATCAGTAGATCTAGAAAACGCATTGCCAACAGGCCTTAGCCATTTTACATCATCTTTGACATTGTGACTTTCTGCTGCCGGCCTTATTTATTATTCATTCGAATATTTGAAAACTCATATACTGAAATCGAAACGCGCATAGCACTTCACGACTTTTCCATGTAGGAGCGGTGGTACGTGAACCCGACGGAACTTATAAATAATAGTGTATCTATTTATTTTTTAACAAGAAGAATTATGCATAACGTTAGACAGTTATGTAGGACTCGCTCATCCACAGTTACTATGCTAACGAGCCACATAGGCTCTCAGGGTACTAGCAGGGAATGCCCTCAAGCCTCCCATGGCTTTCCACTGTTTTCACCGTCTGCATGGCCATAGCATCGTGGATGCAAAACTACCATGGCCCTGGTAGATAGTTCATCCATATATAATAGACACGAGAGAATCCATAAAGTTAATAGAACAACACAACTACCCAGTTTCTACGTTACATAACTAAATTGGATCACGTAAAACATAAAATTACATGCTCAGATCTTCCTTTGAATGCAATTTTATAATTTTATTTCTGTTCTCAATAGTGATATAGTATTGTACAGTCAGCGGTTTAATTCATACCTAGATTAAACCATAAATTTGCTTCATGCCCGGTCAGATTCAGTGAATATCGCGCGTAAAATTAATGTTTTTTTGTAAAGATATAGAAGACTTGTGTGCGTGTAAATAAAACTAATTATATAACGTAATTTGTCTTAAGAATCAATAGTGCCTCACAGGTTTAAAACACGTTGAAACTAGAAATCCATATTTAAGTTTTTTTTGGTGCTTATATTAACATAGTTTATATGTTATTTCGGTTTGTTCTTTGGTCTCTTTGTTCTAATTAATCTCTAACAGGGATGAAACGATTTCGACAAGATTTTCACGAGCGAATAACAGATGTTAGACCTCATAGAGAAGAATTATAATAAAAAAAAATGTTGGGTTCCGCACATTATCATAACAACCCACAAATTTATATTTGTAATCTGTGAGGTTTCTATTAAAACCAAAAATAAAATCAACTCGAAATATCTCAAGATTCAATTCCATTAAAAAATATACATAAGATATTCAGAAAATCCTCGCTGTTTATAATAAAAATATTTAGAATTTAAACTTAACTTTTGCTTAAAAGTAATGTCTTATTTCGTCGTTCGAATAATAAAACAATTTTTTTATTTACAAAATGTTTTAAAGTTTTTTAACTACAGGTTTAGTGAAAATAATTGCTCAAATATACCATAATTGGTTATTATTCTTACAATTTATTTTATAACAATTCTTCGATTCTTTTATAATGACAGAAAATAAAGATATCAGTTTAAAGGAAGGTTGAAATTAGTTTTACATTTAAGCTCAAGAAATGAAAAAAACATTTCACGTCGCAACTGGGATTTCCTTCGGGAAACATCTCACTTCGTAGTATTACATACGTGCTTAATTATATAGTTTACGACTGACATATTTCTCGTAGATCTCTATATGTCTTATGATATTCGGACATCGAGCGCAAAAGGTATTTCCAGTTCGATTTTACGCCCATGCTTCATCCGCCTTGACTTTATAATTTGACGTCAAAATAATATAATATGGCCTAAGGTCTTAAGGCTGGCAACGCGTCTTGGAGTCGACTGATCTTGGAGGTGTTCATGGGCGACAGAAATCGCTTAACATAAGTGAATTATATCCTCGTTTGCCTTCCTATCACATTATAAGAATAATAATCATTCTACATGTATTTTGAAAGTTAATCGGAATAAACTAAAAGTTTCTACTATAAATATCGTACATACTCAAACATTCATACGACAAAAAACACTTACTTTGATATTATAAAAATACATTTCCATTATACGTTCCAAGATTAAAGATTTCAGTATCGATCGAAAACAATTCGTTGACAAAATAAAGATTATGTTATAATATAAAGCCGGGTACAAAGATACGTTTTTTTATACTATAGGAAGGGGAACAACCATACAATTCACCTGATGGTAGGCGATTCCTGGCGCCCATGACCACAAGTCTTAAGGTCTTAGTTATATTGCATCACTTATTATTTCAAAGACATTCTACTGCCGGTTTAATTATAATTTCGGAAATTCATATAACGATATTATAGTTATAAATCAAAACTCTCATAGTACTTCACCAATTCACATATAGACATTGGTACGTGACCCGTATAAAAAATAATTCATTAAGAGCCTTTCCCAACACATTTAGTGTTTTTGACTCGACTGGTCACTGACAGCCCGAACCTGAGACGGAAAACAAATCACATATTTGAAAATACAATCGGAGTTCCGACCGGGACACGAATTCGGGACTCTGGAGTCGCGGTTGCTGTATCCGACCGCTAGGCTGCTCTGTAGCCTCGAAAATAATAATGTAATCTATAAATTATCTATTTGCAAATCCATATTACAGTATTTATGTGCACTTCATCACCTGTACCATTTGAAAACAATGGATGATACTAAAATTGCGTCATTATGCGCATACATTATCACGTTTCACCAGTTATCGAGCGCTGCTTGCAGTTCCCGAATTTATTTATGCTAATTTAATGTATGCTGTATTAAATTCAATTCTAATTTTGTTTGACTAAAACTTACCGTGATGAATAACAAAATCAATATTGCTTTTAAACTATTTATTATGATTTTAAAGAACGTCCTAACTTCATACCCATTTAGCTCAGATTTACACAGGGCAAAAAGAGCTTCGGATCTTCGATAACAAAATTCAATTTGGACCGCGAATTCCAGCCACGTAAATGATGTTGAATAATGGATCAAATTTATTAGAAAACCGTTTAAGTTCAGATAAATTTGATTGTAATAAAATATGGGAAATTTAATAAAACTAATCGAAAAGGCTGTTATATTGCTGTTATAATTATTTATCTTGATAGGTGTACCTTTCTCCTCGTGTAGTCGGGTAAACATTGATAATTTATTTAGAGGTTACCCGATACAAAAATTATATAGACCGAAATACAAAGATTTTTTGTTTATAGCTTTATTAAGTTTTAGTATATATAACGTAAATTTAGAAATAGTAATAAATATAGAATAAGATTTTACATTAAAAAAATGCACGAATTGTATTTCTAAAAATGGATACGTTTTCATTTGTCCTTGTTCCTAAACCGAAAAGCTTATTACAAGTACTTCAAACGGACGTCTTCTTTAAAAAAAAATTTAACTATCCATATTATGAAACTGTATTTTTAGTTGATATTTTGAAGTAACAATACAGATTTTTGCAGCAAAATATTTAATTTAATTACTATCTTCTATTCTGAATACAGCTGCAGTTGAAATTATTTATTCAGATATATTATAGTTTTAAAAATTATTCGATTTCTTTTTCTTTTTAAATTGAATTTTTAAACAGCTAGACGACAGACTATCTGAGGTTGATTCGATAGTAGGTGAACGCTTAGCAAACTGATATTATCAGTTATTCAATGATGTATTGCCGACCTATTTTCAAATCCAGCATAAAGATGAAACGAATATTATAACACTTCACGCTGTTTCCATTTTTAACAGTGCTACGTGAATCGGACCAAACTCATATTTTGCTAGAAATTCCTCCTGCAACATTTAACAATCGAAATACCCGTGTTTCTGACGGTCGTCCATCCACACACAGCCCGTATCGGCAGAACAAAAATGACAAATTGGGAAATAAAACTTGCGTTATCACTGGAACTTGAACCTGGTAGTTTGCCGCCTCGGTTGCTTTACCCGACCGCTAAGCTACAGAGCCCTCAAATTCATCTTCATCAAATAAATATAGATTTTAGATTATAGAAGTACTTGGAATATAACTGATTATCTTAGCTTTTTATTTATAAGTGCCTCTTTATAAATGAACCCCTTGATAACCTATATACGTTTTAATTATTTCATGTATTATTAAAAAGAAAATTTCATTGTTAGGGTCTAACATAAATATTTTATAAACCCATCTAAACGTGAACCGATCGCTGGTAAAAACTATGCAAATATACGCAAGCAATTTTAATCTATTTATAACTGAGCCGTACACAGCTAATATTCTTACAAAAGAGCACCTAGAAACCTTTTTATTTCCATTCTCTTTGCTTGCAACATTAAAAACGTAAAACTATTTTTTTTAAACATTCACTCATTGCATTCAAAATTAGTACAATGACTTCATATTATACATTATACACGAATGTTAAACATTATTTACTTTCCATTAGTGGAATTAATAAATAAATGTTGGAGCTTTGAATGCCATTAGTAGCCAGCATGAAAAAAGTAACATCAGACCGATTGATATCCGGAATACATCACAACTCTACTCTTAATTAAATTACCTTTGTGTGTTTTTTTGTTTTATCATTTTTAATTAAAAACTATCCTGATTATTTAATTCTATATACAGTCGTTTGGCCATTTTTTCATTTGATGGAGACGTTATCACTGTTTCCGCTGTGCAGATACTTTTGTCTCACTTTGAAACTAGTTTAAAACCCAGTGCGATGAAAAGCCGGCAAGTACTTCCTTCTAAATCTCGGTAAAAATGAACTTCGGTCGTTTATTATTTATGAATAACTTACGTAGGCATCCTTGTATCTATCTCAATATCTTAGTTTAAAAAATAATCATGGTCAACGTACAATTGATTGTTCAAGAAAAAACTGTATTGTTTGACTATTCCGTTTTCGACAAAGAGTGAAAAGTTGATTTGAAAGAATTAGAAAATACAACTGTTTATTTATAGTTTAGTTTAGATTTTATTGCAGTATGTGGAGATTTTGTTTATCGATAATAATTGAGTTCAAGTTACCATTCCGGAACAATTTTCTAATCAAAATATAATTAAACGCACATGCTGCTCATCCTATGCTCCTGGAAATACTAATTATTGAAAGATTAGGATATTTATAAACAGAGATAAATTATATAATACTAGCTAACCCTACATAGATTGTCCGAACACACGTCTTAAACACAAACATTTCATACGTTTTCGTATGTTTAAACTATTCTTGAATCCACTTGAACAAACAAAAAGAATCATCAAAATCGGTACGGCCGTTGAGGAGAGGTTTAATTTGAAACATTCGCAAGAAAATGCATATGTAAAATATGTGAACATAGCATAACATAACTAAATCAGAACAAAAAAAAACTCAATTATTTTTATTAATAAGCTTATTAATATTTCAATAAATCACCACTTTAATAATTGATTATAAACTCTGAATGTTATTATCTATTATTATACTAAAAAGAATTTAAATACATTGTAAAATGATCGTAACATTTTTGAAAATAGAATACTAGCAATAATATGAAAACGAGAAAAATGAATTTAAATAATATATATATATATATATATATTTTTTTTTTTTTTTTTATATATTTTTATATTTCTATGAATTTTCACAATTCTCAGTCTGTACTCTATAGACAGCTCTTTAAAAAACACTCCTATGCACTTTCAAGAACAATAGAGCATTGTAAATGTCAAGCTGGCATTTTATTTTAATTCTGTTGTTCGGTGCTGTGATTTATGTGATCAGATAAATGTAAATAAAAAATTGTGTGATTTCTGTTAGCCGTTCTAAGTTTTTTTTAATTTTTACCTTAGATTACTTAAAATCGACTATACTCGTATTTATATTTTTGATTGGATTATTAGTCATTAATAATTTTGTGATAAAGAACATTAGAAATTAAACTTTATTTGTAGTCGAAGTTAAATCTAATGTATAAAATTCTCGTGTCACAATGTTCGTTCCCATACTTCTCCACAACGGCTCAATCAATTGTTATGACTCGGCTAATGTCTAATCTAAATGAATCGGCTAATATCTATTTTTCATCCTCCAAAATGTTAAGGGTGATCCACCCTTGATTTTTTTTTTACTTTTTAGACAATTTTTTTGTTTTTATTTTTTATGGTACATCATTAAAAATACATACGACCGTATCTATTTATTTAGTAAAACGACATTCGCTATGTTAGCTAGTATATATATAAAATATAAAAAGTTAGATATATAGATAGATCCTTACTGTCTGATATTGGGTCTCTCGTCTATGCCTACTATCGATTGTCGGATATCAAGAGTAAACATGTATCTTACAGACGGTCCTATTCACAGATAGATTTACATTTAACGTACACCATACATCTATGTTATATTAAACATTATGTGTTATCTGGCCTAATGAGTCTCCCAATATAACGGTTAAAATATATTATTATTAGAAATTTATTTTTTCTTGGGATCGTTATATTTGTTATTAGTCTGTGTAATATGTTTATTGATTGCTTGTGAATCGTCAGAGTATTGTGGTGAAAATTTCCGCGCTTTTGAATACTTCACTAATGTTATAAAATTTAATTAAATAATTTCAAAATACAAACAAATTAACTTACCTGTTTCCGTGTCTTTATTTGTAAGTCTCGACGCTATGTATGTTTATTTTTATATTATTGACAGAAGGTTATAATAAATTGTCTCCACAATGAAACAGGGAGTTATTTTGATTTTGATTAAACCTTCGTATATTCATTCTATATTTAATCTTAATTACAAACTTAAACATATCCATGAATTTCTTGTGACTAAAAAATTTATAATTAATATAATTCTATAATCAAAGAAAATAAAAGTGACACTATTTACCATTGACACGATTATACTGCCGCGGCATGATATGTAAAAAACATTGTTGAGTTAAAAAAATCAAATTATTTATTGTAAGTACAAGTAAGAAGCTGATGTTATTTTGAAATATTATAAATGTGCCGGTGAAATCGTAAGAAATTGTGTCGAAGTTAAAAATGGACGACAAATTCTGCTTTAACGATCATGTTACCTTCCTCTGGTATTATGGTTTTTGTGTTCATAACTAAAACAATGAGGTGATTTGGTTGTTGTGATTTGGTTGGAATAACAAAGATGCAGGTGACTTATGACATTTGTTCGACGTTACGACTAAGAGCCTACCATCCCCGGCGACGTGTTCCCGGAGACCAAGGAGCTATACTATATGATTACTTATATTTAATATCAATAAATGCTCGACGTATCTTAGAAACTCGATATTACATCTCAACATCTTTAACTGGAGCGATGGTAACAAGGTATATGAGAAGGAACGTGAGAGAGGGAAAACGTAAGAGAGAAAGAGAAAGGAAAGTTGCAGGGATTCAAGGTATTTTCAGGAATAATTCTTCGCTAAATAAAACTTTTTTCTTCAAATCTTGCTGTTCGACGAGAGTGTACCTAAGCCCGCGCACATTTTGCCTTCCACATTTCATGTTTCATTCATTTCTGACATATTTACATCACATATTATTGCATACATTGTAGTATGTTTTCATAAACTTCACAAAATTACTTTTCATACAATATACAAGACACATATAGGGTGTTGGAGGATCGCTTTCGAAAACGAAGACAGATGATAGTACTAATGACACCTTTGATGATGAGATGGAAATAAACATATTTTTAAAATGATTTATTAGCATTATTTACGCTCCATCATGTTAGTGCAGCTAAATGAAACAATAGTTTAATAATAAATGCCTTACTTTACTAAAACAAGTACCAGTAATGAAGCATGATAACGAAAACAGCTGGACAAACATGATGAAGCGAAATAACGCTAATAAAACATTTTACAAATAAGATTTTTTTAGTCAGAACCGATTTTTTCCACACCATTATGATCAAAGGTGTCCTGAGTACTATCATCTGTCTTTGTTTTTGGTAGCAGTCCCCTAACACCCGTTATAGGTGAAGATACTTGCTCTAACTGTACTATAAGACAAATTGAACATTATGTCTCCAATTGAATAGAAATTAATTAATGTACATATTTGACAAGATATATACCTAATTAAATATGTGCATTCAAAACTATGAAAGCAACGCTTTCATAGCCTTTAGACATTAATATTAAGCTAAATAAATATCAGAAGTGTTTTATAAATATATTTTAAAAAACAGAAATATCTACAGCAACTAAATGATATAGTATTTGTTTATAGTAAGATAAAAGAAAAATTGGAATGTCCTGTAATTTCCATATTATTAATGTCATTCTTTTTTAAATGCTGGTTAAGAGCGTGATTATTATCTAAAATGAAGAAATAAATACTTACTAAGTAATTTCGTTGTTGAATAATATTTGGCCTAGTTATAGACTTATTAATTTCTAATTGTGTAAAAATGTCCACGTGCGACGGAAACCAGGTAAGCTATATGCGTGTTTGCTTGTAAAATAAAAAAAAACACTTTCAAAAGCAATTAAACATAAAATTAAAAAAAAATAACAAAGTAATAATTTTGTAAACATATATTTTATCGTAATTTAATATCTGTGACAGATGACGTATTCGGCACGTCATCTGTCACTGATTTTTTTTTTCAATTTCATTAAATCCCGGTGCCCATTAAATAGTTAATCATAGCTTTATCTAAAGTTCACTGAAATATTTGTATGCGAGAAATTGACCGTAAACTTTTTATACTTCCACGAACAAACAGATAAAACGCCGACATAATATTAGCATTTTATCATCTCGTCTTATGTAATAACGAGGCGGGCGACCTAATCAGATACTTTATGCCCGTGTAATATAGGCCGTGTTGACTGAAACCAAAATGAAGGCAGTTTTGTTTTCTCCTGAAAGTGTCACATGTTACTTAATATAATTTATACTAGTTGACCCGCACAACTTTGCCTACGATCTACAAATCTGATCAGAATTAAAAACGCAATACGCCAACCGTAATAGATGCTGGCCTATAATGTTTTTAAAACTTTTTGAGGAAAACTATTCAGTGATACGTGATTATTCTGTAACGTTACGAATACGCAGCGCACGCAACGAGAACTCTCAAGAACCTTTCCGCGTTTTTGCAACATCTCTCAGATATGCTTCGCTTCTACTAGCCGACGGTAAAATAATTTTTAATTTAAACTAATAGTTACGAGATTAGCGCGTTAAATCAACCAAACAAATAAATCTTTAACTGTATAATATTATTGAATAGATTTGTGTCGAAAATAAAAACTAAATACAAATTTGAATTTAAACAAACAGCTATGACAGAACTTGTCACGTCTGAACATCATTTTCGATTTTGGTATATCATTATACAAGTGAAGATTATAGTATATATTTTAAATCAGTGAATATCAGTAAACATCATACCATATACTACGTCGTGTAACTCACAGTAAAAGAAACAATTTAATATAATTAAGTAAAATTATTTATATATTCTTCTATAGAATATTATAGACTAGCGGCGACCCGCGGTTTCATTCGTGTTTATTTCGTTCTAGCAGCCGCTCGTGTCTCCCGAGAAATGTCAAATGTGCTAAGTTTGAGTAGTCGTTACGTTTTCTGAAATCTTTTGCACAATTTTATTAATTTATCTTACCGTAAGAAACTTTGACAATAAATTATAATACTTCAGAAAAAGGATGAATTAAAACGGTATGCAGTCGTACTCAAGTTATAGCGCAGCCAAAGAAAATGAGGATTAATTAGTTAGTAATTTAATGGTGATGAGGGTAAAGTTGGTGATGGTGACGAAATAAAAGTAATCCATGTTATGCGCCATACCATTAGTGAGTAAAAATCCTATCAAAATCGGCTCTGCCCTTTTGAGGAACAACAAACAGATACAGACAACATTTTTTTCAATATTTTGTATATACTTTCTTGAGAAGACTGACCACAAACAGACATTTTGGGGCGTTTAATTATTAATTATACTAGGAGCAGGTAATATTAATACTTAATTAATAGTAGTCCTTAATTTAGACTTGTTTAGAACAATGTTTAACAATTAGTAGAGAAATGCGCATATATGTTATTCTCTCCCAAATTACTCACATTATCAGTTCGGATGCAAACCAATTGAACTAAATAATGCTGACTAATAGGATTTGCTAACTTTTAATCACTCGTTTTTAAATGCAATTAAAATGAAGTGTGTGCTGTGTGATCGTATAGAGTAAGTTATTCAATGTCATTAATTTACTGGATAGCATTTCTCAAAGGTTTATCTTTTTAAAAATAGCGCAGTATTTGAATATTTTGTTATACGTCAGATACAAGGTCAATTTTAAATTACGCAAGACATGTTTTAAGATATTAAATTTATAAATACAACGGTCAAAGAATGTTCCTGGTCGGTGATCTGTACGGTTGTCTTTCAGCAGGTAAGCGACCCCGGCCACTACTATTTTCTTACAATCCATCCATAGAACTAACATTTGCAGCCCTGGATTCCTGACCTGTGTAATTAAAATCCCTAATCTCTAATCCGAGACTTAATGTTCCTACGTAGGATGATGTCAGGCTTTCTACCAGTGGTCAAAGCCAAAACTTAAAAAAGAAAAACGCCAACCGCATCCAATGCGAGAAAGGCAAGGTTATCTTTGTATATCACGTTAATGATCTATATATACTACTTAGTCTATAGCAATAAATAAATTTAGAGTGTCTGTTTGTTGTAGAAAAAAAGTAAGGTTTTAGTACTATTTGAGGTTGTTAAGAAAAAATACCAACATATTGTAACATTATTGTCCGTTTGTCTGTGTTTATTTGCTTGTGGGAAATCTTCCGTCCGTAACATAACCTATTTATATATTGAAAAAATAGAAAATCGTTCCATAAAAAGCGACGCGGGCAGTTTTATTGACAAATGTTTGAGGTTTTATTCAGTAGTTTTTCAGTGAAAGAGTAACAAACTTCTATATGTACACCACAAACTTTCGTGTTGATAATTTAGTCATTATTAATTGTCCTTCTCCTTCCCCCCAGAAGGTGAGGTTGACTTTAAATAAAAAAGATTTTTGAAATGATGATAGTTAAACTATATTGATCTAGGATAAATAAATAACTTTCACTGGCAAATGTTGTGGCGTGCAACATAAGATCCTTTTTTTCACCATTATCACTATATAATAATGTATACATAGTTAAAATTAACGTGGATGGAACCATGGACTGCTCCGAATCATAAATTTTAACATTTTAGAGTTTGCATACAACACAGAAAGTTACAAGTAAGAGAGTTCAACCATACATTTTAAAAATTACCTTTTTTTATTATACCTTACTTTCAACTATAGGTCTTAATTCCGATTATATTATCATATCAAATAGGAGCGAAGTCCTTAGTGGAAGAATTTTAGTTTTAATAAAAATATTTTAAGAGAAAAGCACTTACCCAATTGAATTGCAAAATGGAGACTGCCTTTATCATTGAATAATGACGAATAACAAAGAAAGAGGCATAAAAACATATTTTTCAAAAATTATTATGAACGAAGTAACTTACAGAGATAAAAATCTTACGCGTCAAAGTATGTATAACCAGATGATTGAGAAAACATATTACTAACACATACTATTTGTGAAGTTCTGCGGTGTCAGGGAAAGAAATTATCCGCACTTAAAGGTATTTTCTCTTAATCGTCTTTTACATATCTATACTGAAGCTGAAGCGTTTGTTTGTTTGAACGCACTAATCTCAGAAACCGCTGGTCTGTTTTGAACAATTCTTTCAGTGTTGGATAGTACATTTATCGAGGAAAGCTATAGGGGTTATTATATTTTCAAAAAAAATAGGAAGTATTACTGATAGTACAATAATGTATCCCAAGGTGTAAAAACGAAATGAAGACGAACGAAGCCGCTGGCAGAAGCTAGTAATAAATCAGTAGACACCACGTCTCTATATATTCGATTAATTTACCATAAATAACATGATAGACAACAAGTGGTTTATAAAATCGACATGAAGGCGAACGGAGCCGCGGGCAAACGCTAAGCTATAATATAAAAATTTAATATTAATACTTATATAACTAGCTGTTATAAATGCAATTCATTTATTACTCCATAAAGTATTCTGTAAATACAAAAATATCCGGTCGAAATAGCTCCTTTCAGTGTTGTGTAATTTGTTGTCTGCAGAACATTTCTCAAAGTGTCGTCGAAAAATAGGAGTTACTTTAGCTCCGGATATTAAGGCTGATGAGTTAACACACGCCACCTAAACCACTAATGACAAAATTATTACCGCTTTGTAAGATCTTCTTTTGATAACTTAACGACTTATTTTATCGCATTAATGTTAGAAACAATATTTAAATAAAATACACTAACCTGCTTTTAGTGGCATTGTACTGAAATTAAATTCCTAGAACATTCTTTAATAGTCACAAAAGTAATTGAAAAATAATTTAAAATCATAGTAATATGTATATGTAAAGCATCACTCACATAAAAAATTGTTTTTTTAATACATTTTAATTTTATGTTCCAAATATGTGCTATGATTATAAAAAATAATATAGTTTACATTGTTTTAAGTAAAGCGCTCTTATGAATGGGTAGTAAGTAACTACGAACAGAATGTGTTGATGTCCCATATTACCATTGTCAAAGGTTAACTTTGGCTGTTCAATACCTATTCACGTTTGAGTCACTGAACCCATTTAAGTATAATATTTTAATGTTGGTATGGCGATATTTTAAGGTACTGTGTGGGACTTTTTTTTGATTGGCTACTGACCTAACATCCCCGCTGACATGTGCCCCGGGTTGAGGAACTAAGCTATGTAATTACATACATATAATACTAATAATTGAACATTAGAATACAGGAGGAGCCGCTGAACCGCTACTTGATACGTTTCAACTGTGTAGGATTTAGGATAGTTTTGATTCCGAAAATTAAGCTTAATAATAGGAATTCCTTTAGAAAAATAATGATTTAGTAAGGGTTTATGAGGCTATTCCATATTTGGGCATCGAAATAGTAAAAGACAAAAATAAAGATTCAACAATTGCTGACAGAAACCGGAATAGATTTTTCAACGTGCCAACGCGGATAACGTCAAGAGCTGAAGTCAAAATGACTATAAATACTCCGATGCAACTTCTAGTTTTGGATAAGCTTTAGATAAGCATCATATAAACAGTTTAGCTGTACTTTAAGAGTACTTGATTTTATGTATATTGGTATATTCATTTAATTTAATTTATATGTACCATAATCAGTTGTTTAATTTTTGAATAGAAAATGTATCACGCGTACTAGCCGGTTACGCGTCACTCGTCCTGCCATAATCACTCTGCTCACTAACCACATACTCTCTCAGAGTATTAGCAGGGAATACCCATTAAAATCTCCCCGGCTTTCATTCTTTTCCATAGTTCACAGGGCCAGGGATCGGGTTACAAAAAAAAAGAGTGCCACATAGGACGTGATTTGTAATAAATTGTACAATTACTAAGTAAAATACCATAACCCCGATAGTGTATTGTTATCGGTCAAGTTATGGGAGAGCGAGTAGGAAATGAACATACGTCCTTCTCCTGTGCCCTGGTCGTCGGCGTTGAACAGGATAAGTGGAGTTAACCTCTCGGAGACATTTTGCGGCCTCCTTCCTCACCAACACCTCGCTAAAGGATGCTATGGTATTTTAGCCATTGTTACTAGGAGGTATTGTACGATTAGCTCGGTATAACATTTATAAAAAAAATCCATATGTAAAGACCAATTTAATTATATGGTTAAATGTATCAAGCTACGCACGGTGAGCCAGACAAAGTACCTATCCGCTGAATAATTTTATTAAATGAAGCATAAATTACGCTTTCGTAATATTTGTTGCGTTGAACAATTTATTACCTGATATAACATGCATTTAAATCACTTTGCAGGTAGTTTCTATAGAGCGAATTTTAAATCTTATAAAGGCTAAGGCTTATACAAGATTGGATTCGAACACCTACACGTAAAGTCACAATCTTAAGCTGATTAATGACATACATCGTTATATAGTTTTTGAAAAAAAAATATTTGTATTTTGGAATGTGAAATTCTGTAACAAAAACGCGCATTACGCTTCAGCTCAAAAAAAAAAGATTGCAACCAAAAACATAAAAAATGTGAAGAACCTGCGTTTCATAGTGAAAGTGTTGAAAGCTTGAACAATATAAAACAATAAAATATTTTTTGTATATCAGTCATCGATACACAAGCTGTCGTTCACTTGTTGGGAAGAATCAACTAAGACGTATATAATCGGGAATTATTGAATTATGTGCTCTGGAAATTTTAACGTTTACTTCGAGAATTCGATAGTTCATAGAAGGAATTGCATAAATTTTTAAAAAATGTAGTGAGAGGGATTATTAAACTAGGGAAAAGGTCGTGAAGTGCTGTATGTATGTATCGACTTCAGTCTATGATTTTTCGAATACTCTATATAAAATTAAATAACATCGGCATCAAAACGTCATTATATAGTAACTTACGTAGTAAATCTAAGATCTTAAGGTTAACAACGCGTCTCCTAGCTCTTGGAGGCGTGGGACAACAAGAATAGCTTACCACCAGCTGAACAGTATCCACGTTTGCCTTATTATGGTAAAAAATCTGACGAAAAATCGCACCACTATATCTATGGACGGTAGTACCTGCATGACCCAGATTTAATTTATAAATTACTTTGGAAATTCATCTCACATATTTAATATTCCCGAATTTACTACACCACGTACGAATAACAAGCTTATAGAAATCTATGGAAATAAAAGTAAATCACTAAATGTGTTCCTGAACGTAATGCTTTAGAAAGGCGGCGCCAATTTATCTATTTTTTATTCTTGATGGTTATGAAAATAAAAGTATAAAAAGTTGCACGAAAAAATGAAAAGACTAGTTTTATTTTTGACTTAAAATCTATTTCTAGCTCAATATCTGCTTCGGCATTTATTCAAGTCAAATTTTAGCATTTATTTTATTGCTAGATGCAAAGTGCTTTTCACAGTACAGGCACGGTTTGCAGGTTTTGTGTATACGCCTAAAAAAAATATTTTTATTATAATTCTTTAAAATTACCTATTAAGAAAGATTTAATTCTATCTCGATGCTGGAATGTACATTACTTATGTTTTCATTAATGCGTCACTTATATGGCTTATGTAGTATGACGTAGTTCATTCTGAATAGAAGAACCTAAACATGAGTTATATAGTTAAACTTATTTTTAAATTTTAATTTAATAGTAAAAGAATTCGTAGAAATAAAAAATAAAATACTACGGTCACAAAAATATTTTTTAGTATCCTCTGAAAGTTTTCTAATTAACCCTTTTGTTATATACTTTTTTTTACAATCCTAATGACAATTAACACTAATCAGGTGAACGTGTTAATTTCAATGTTAGATACATAGATATCGAGTAAGGCGGTTGGCGTTATGTCCTCACACTACGATTAATAGGAACTAAGTTTTAACAATGTTTTAAAGCCTTTTTAAATATTTCAATATCAGTATATATTACGCACACAATAAAAAATTAAATTTTTAATATTTGTCAGATACCATCAACACAATCCTATCTAATATATCCTCTTGTATCAACAAAATTTTACGTGGAAATTTCAGCATCACTTTAATACTTAACGGATAAGGGTTTTTCGTAATTTTATTCTATGACAC